>JZKD02S1592735.1:26603-56104 GCA_000966675.3 Picea glauca
AAGTTAAAAGCAAAGATTCAAGATATGTAATTTCTTAATAGACATATTAAAAATGAAAATGAAATACTAAAGATTAATATTACCAAAGTGCAGAGGGAAAATGAACAACTTAAATCTAAGAAAAAGTTTCTCATAAAGAAAGCCAAGAAATGGTATAGCCAAAGCCAACAATTCAAGATTTGAAATCGAGGGTTGAGAATTTATATCAATGCAGTAAAAAGGAAGTCCCAAGTTTCATCATTTAGCTTGAATATCTTAATTGATGCTACGCTCGGGATCATAAAAATTTTTGAACAATTTTGAAATGTTTCAGGGGAGGCAATAGATTTTTGAGGGAATAGAGTATTTTTGTTGCATGAGGACATGGACAATATTCTGTGTGGGGGCGATGTTGGGTCCTTGATTTTAAATTGTTTTGTCACTTTCCTTTATCAATTTCCTTCTAAACCTATTCCTTTGAACTATCTCATACCTTATTATTACCTCTGCTTTACATTTGTGTTCCACTATCTACAAGATATGTATACCAAGGAGATCTCCAAGGTAATTTTGTCCATTTTTGAATACTTTCACCTTTTATATGAAATTTAGCTTGAAATTCATTTTATTAACAAGTTGCTACAAGAATCATAGATTCTGTGGTGACTATATATTCTTGTAGCAGATTCATAGCTTCGAAAGGTTATGTGCATTCAAAGGATAAACCATGACTTGGAGGTGGTTCCTAATCTTCAAGAGATGGTTGCATACCTGTCAGCTGAGATCTAAAGTCAACAAAGCCAACATGGAAGAATTCAAACTCCATGTCAACAAAGAGCATTGGGGTAGAGTATCCAAAATACAATGGCATTGAATCCATCCATGATTGAGCCAGGAAATCATATGCGATAATTTCATGGATCCCTATCATGAAATGATCTATATGTGGATTATCCAAACAATTCATCAGGCTACGATCAATATAGATTGGATATGTAGATTCCACATACTCAATTTATAATTATTCTGTTATAGAATCCATAGGGTATGGATATGAGGAAATGATTGTAATTCTATATAAACAAATATACTGAAGCATACTAGATAAGAAGAAGAAGGGTGGTTATGTTATTTTTTTGACATGGATGTAATGTGATTATGAGAATAATACAAAAACTTTTAACTTTCCATTTTCATGTGTTGTGCATATTGAGTTCTAGTCTAGATCTTTAGCATCCTCTACAATGTAATCCAAGATAAGAGGGACCCCTATGTAAAGTATACATTGCACAATTTTTAGTTAGCTTTGATTTATGCAATAAGTGTGATTTTATTTGCAATCATTTGTTCTTTCATAATGTTCAATGCAAGTAATGAATATTTCTTTCATAGACTACAGGAATACTAGTGCACAATTTGTTGTTGAATAGGATTATCTCATTTATTATAGAAACCTTCATTCCATATAATGATTGAAAGACTATAATGAGATAATATAATTAATAATCAATTAATCAATAGATTTAAGTAGCTATAATCATTCCCTTAGTGATGCATTAATATTGTTTTGGAAATTAAAAACATTTTTGTAGCAGTTTAGTAAGAAATTAGTATTGCATTTGTTCATTTGGAAATTAATCATAACTAAATCCTACACATATGGTGTAAACACTTCATAAGCATAATTTCTTGGTTCAATATTCAATATAACATAATTTAATCAATTAAATTGAATAACAAACACATCGATGAAACATCCTCTTCTTTTGTCGATACGTTGGAAGAATATTTCTTATACCCACTGACAAAAGTACATCACTGTCACATATTCATTATGAGATGATGCATCGACACTTGAAAAAATTATTACATTCTTCTTCCATCCTTTTATAAAATATTGTTTTCTTCCATTGATACATTGATGCAAGATCTTTCTCTTTTTTTGATATGCCATCACAAGATCTGCTTCTTTGGTCGACACGCCATCACATGATTCCCATCTCCCTCCAACACAAACAAGCCAAAATATCTCTGCGTATTTCTGATACACAATAATGACCCCTCTTTTATACTGGAGAAATATTTCTTGATTCAATATTCAATATAACATAATTTAATCAATTAAATTGAATAACAAACACATCGATGAAACATCCTCTTCTTTTTTCGATACGTTGGAAGAATATTTCTTATACCCACTGACAAAAGTACATCACTGTCACATATTCATTATGAGATGATGCATCGACACTTGAAAAAATTATTACATTCTTCTTCCATCCTTTTATAAAATATTGTTTTCTTCCATCGATACATTGATGCAAGATCTTTCTCTTTTTTTGATACGCCATCACAAGATCTGCTTCTTTGGTCGACACGCCATCACATGATTCCCATCTCCCGCCAACACAAACAAGCCAAAATATCTCTGCGTATTTCTGATACACAATAATGAACCCTCTTTTATATTGGAGAAATATTGTTATGTTCCGTTCATACACTAACGACCCCAACCATTTTCTTCATGCCATTCCCAAGCTCCAAGATTCCTTCTCCTTACTGATAATGTGGGAAAATTTTCATATATCACATCAATACATCAATGGTTTTTTTTTTTTTCTCTCCAGTACACTGGTAGGTCACACCAATCCCAAATCCATGCGTGATTAAAATGACGTGTCATGTTCATCCTAATTTGGGTTTTCGTGCACATAATATTATTTTAAACCCCAAAGAAACCCATTTTAATGCCATTTGACACTGTTCTTTCCACTATGTTAGCATTGGAATCATGCTAACCCATTATTTGTTGCAAAACTCAAACATACCTCACCTTGACTCTATATCACGAGAATGGATGGGATAGAATCATCATGTCCCTTTTCTCTTGGTTTTATTTTTCTTGAGATTAAGTTACATTCCATTGTAGATTTCCTATTTCAAAATCTCGAACACCATTCTCTCAACACTCATAGAAACAAGACTTCCTATCCTAAACTAAAATCACAATAATATCCACTCTCATAACCCCCCATTTCTTCCCCCCGTTAGGGTCTCATATGCATTGAAATTAAAAAATTAAAAGGGGTGGGGGGTGGGGAACCATTCCATGCCTCACTCTTCTATTTCCTTTCCCTATGCATCGATTCTTTTTGCTATGTTTAGAATCTAGGGTATCATCATGGCTCCCTCACAATTTTTTTTCACACGTGTGTACAATGTCATGAAGTTCATATTCTTAATCACATAATTCACTTTGATGGTTGACCTCTAGCCAAAACATCATGGATCTCACCCTCTTCTCGAGGCATTAGAATTGTTAATGCGTGCAATAGGGGATGAGGTAAACAATTTTTCCTTCATGCCTTCCCAAAATAAGTGTGTGTCATTACTAGGGTAACTTACTCTTAGTTTGGTATCCTCTCACCCAATAATGCACTAGTTGTATTGTCGACCCTTTGAATCGGTCATGAGAATTTCCAAAATTATGGACATGGCATCCTCATCTAGAAATTAACTCATGATTTTAGGCCCTTTCCGTTCAAATAATGGTTGGTACTTTAAAAAAAAATATGTGAACTCTTCTCGTTCCCTTTCCCCGATGACAATGATGCTCATACCAGGGATCCACAAATTAAAAATTTTTGTGATAAGAGGATTTCTGAGCATTTTCTATATTTATCTCTTCATATTATATGAACTAATTGAAATATCCTTTTGCTATGAAAAAATGTATTTTGTATAGGTTTGATCATGTCTACCTACATGATAAATGCCGAGAAAGATGACAAGGCCCGTATTATTGAGATCCCCCCCTACAAAGAATAATAAAAAGATGAGTTTGACACTCCAAGACCTATCTATAATGATACACTATGCATCATTGACAAAGATTGGTTCAGATTATTTTAGGAACGAAATGAAAGAAGAGATATTACAATGAAATACACATAAATATTGCCAGAAACAGAGAAATACAACAACACATGATTTCTATTAATGAAAGAAATGTACATAGACTGTAAAAATACATAGTGCAAGAATCGCTAGAGTGGTGGCATCTTTATCTCTGAGAAGAGATGTGACAGCTATGCTCATTCAAAATAATATGAGTACAATGAGGATTTGAAGGCCTTTTTACAATAAACACGAATTCCAAAACCCTAGACATCCAAAAACCTAACCCTAGGATATGAAGCACCAAAAGTCATGTGGGTCCCGTTGGGGCAAGTTAGTTCATCAACTTCCCGGGGTCGTAACTTTTTCATACGATCTCCGTTTTAGGCTTGTGATAGCCCGTTGGAGAGGTGTTTTTATAGAACTACAGATTATGTCATCAAAATCAAATTTATTCAATATTTTTACTATGGCAAGCCCAAAAAATGTTGTTTAGGGCCTCAAAATGGCCCAAGAAGTACCAAAAGATGTACTGAGATGAAAAATGCCAAAATAGGCCATTTGGAATAGATGGGTGGCCACCAATATCCACCTGGATGCTGTGTATGGATTCAAGACGACCTCATAAGTGAATAACCCATAATTACAAAGAAGTGTCCCCATTATAGAGAAACATGTTGAACTGAAAAATTTCAAGATGACCCAGTTGGAATTTGGAACAGGTGGGTGACCACCAATATCTACCTGGATCAATCCTCCCCCCTTAGGAAGTAATGGTATCCATTGCTTTGAGTGTTTGAGGAAGAGGGGAAATTTTTTGTTGAATCTAATTTTTGGGGAAAGCATCTGTCATGAACCTGTTGCAGGTGGGGTTGAATATGTTCCACCAACCTATTGTCTCTAGGCTTGACAAGGCATTGTGTAGGCACTATCGTAGGAGAAGAAAAAATACCTTATTTATCTTATGCAATCTTCTTCTAATGGATAGAAGGTGTTGAGGTTGCATTGGGTGTAGTGGCCTTCTTTGCATCCTTTAAACATATTATGAAGAGTCTGAATTTTGCAGTATGAGAGATTACCTTGCGACATTGTTTTGGTGGAATACTAGTCAGAACTACCTCTAGTATTCTGTAGAGATGACCCCCTAGAGTAATAATGACACTATGGGGTCAAGAATCATAAAAAACATGAAGTTTCCACATATATGGTTGGCCCAAAACAACATCATAGACATCAAGAGGGGAAACATCACATACTACCTCATCCTTGAAGGGTCAGATGCCATAGGATAGGTGTAACTACTGGTTGACATAGAGATATCGTCCCTGGAGAAGCCACCCGATGTTGTATGGATGCGGGTGTGGTGTTGTCGAAAAACCCAACTATTTCACGACCTCATTTGAGATGAGGTTCTTCTGGATTCTGATATCAATAATGAAATGCAACGAGGTCCCCTTCACCCACATCTGTGAATGGAAGAGGTGCTCCCCCTCTTCAGGATCTGCTGGTTCTTATGGTTGAATTATTGCGGTCACGACAGTAGCAGTGGGGTATGTGTCAATGATATGTCTTTTTTCATTATTTTCTGGATCAAATTTCGAATCAGGGTTTGACTCCTTGTTTATGATATCAACCATCGATGACTATTTTGAGAAACATTCATCGGTGTTGTGCCAGGGGATTTTTTGGAAGTCGCACCACTTCATAGTGTAATTATTTATCTTTATCTTATCCTTATTTTCCTATGTCTTGTACTAGTTGTCAGGAGGTTGTTGGTTAGGGTTGTCTTTATCGTGTTTTGATTGTTTTGGATTTGCAGACCCAAACTGTTGTTTGTTCTAGTGCCCAAATTTCTTCTTGATTTTGACAACATATAGATAGGTAGCTCCCAGTGTTGGCACAGGGGCATACCCAGGGTTCAACTCTAACAATGCACCAACAAACGCTAACTAATGGCCCTTACAAAAATAGCTGCGAAGCAGATGAAGTCTCACCTGAAGTAGCAATAGGGGGTTTGCAGGACACAGGTGTCTACAACTAGAGGAAATGCAAGATGATTCCAAAACCACAATGCAAAATAGCCTATATTTTCTTAACAATATTATGCTTAAATTCACGAAGTAAGTTATATTCTTATCTACAACAAGAAAAATAATAATGCAATAACAGTGTAAAAGGCAGTAAATAACAAAACATCAACCACATGGAACAACAAGAATTAACGTGGTTTACCCTCTCCCTAGGGCTACGTCCATAGGATTGTGTTTATTGATAGAATAGATGAAGAATATATACATTTCTATCTACGCACTCAGCTGCAGATCCTTCTCTCTCTTCCTCTTTATTTCCTATCTCTGTGCACCTAGCTGCAGAGTCGATCTTCGCACCCAACTGAAGACCTCAAAATACAAGAATTCCCTAAAAAATAACACTCTTACATATCAAAACCACACTTTCTTCCTATGAACTCTTCTAGACTTCTATTTATATATTCCATGACTCTTAGGAAACCATGGACCAAATCCCAGGTGCCAAAAACCATAGGTCCACATAACCCACATTTTAAAGACTTCGCCAACCTGTTCTTCCTTCTTCTCCGTGAGGTGCTCCAAAGTACCCATTGGTGTCTTCTTCCAATTGCTAACTTGTCCACGATCTACCTTCTTTGCTTCTTTGTCTTCCTTGATATTCTCTTTCAACGACTTGCGTTCCTTTACTTCGTTCCTTATTTAACCACTTCGACCCTTCCTCGGTTTGTGTTCCTTCTGCCCACTTCATAATTTGTATTTCTTCTTCCTTAATCTTTTCTCTCTTCCTTCATACATGACCAAGGGACAATAATCCCCCAACACTCACATGTGACTCGTCCTGAGTCACTGCAGGGTTGAACCTTCTTTATTACTTCGACTGCATATTGCACAGAGAAACTTGTGCTTTCTTCTCTGTCCCTCCCTATCATGTGAATACTATAATTTCTATGTCTGATACCCAATTTTAACTGCACCTGGTACCTAGACCCTTCTTCCTTTGATTTTACTGAGAGTTGAGAGGTAGCTAGTTGTCACAATACAGCTTCAACAGGCTCCCATTTACTAAACCATCCTTCCATTCTCCATTAAGAGTCTTCAACTGCGCAACTCCACCTTTTTAACATAGACAACCTCGAATGGCCCAATCCAATGTGTTCTGAACTTTCCTGGATGCTTCATGAACTTGCTGTCATATAAAAGTACCAGATCTCCTTGTTTAAATTCGTTCTTCTTGATATATCTCTCATGGTAAGCCTTTTCTCATTCCTTTTGTACCTGCTGATGAAATCTTGCAATGAACCTATCTTCCTCTAGTTCCATCAACTTTGTGAGCCTGTCTTGAACAGCACCGGTGTCATCCATACCTTTAAATGCTGCAATTCTTAAACTAGGAACCAAATATTCCATAGGTACCACTTCTTCTAGGCCATATACTAACTTGAAGGGAGTCTGCATTGTTAAATTTTTGCAAGTAGTTCGATAAGCCCATAACACTGCTGGAATTCTCAAATCCAAATCATCTCTATTAACACTACAAATCTTAGTCAGAGTTGTCTCCAAAATCTTATTGAAAGATTCGACTATACCATTCGCTTGTGGGTGATATGGTGTGCTCTTCTAATGGTGAAATTCAAACTCCTGAGTCAAGGATTCAACAGTTTTTTTAATGAAGTGTGTGCCTTGATCACTCATAAGGATCTTCGGGCATCCAAATATGTTTATGATATCACCAAAGATGAACCACGTAGCTGTAGCTGTACTACAATATTTAACTGCTCTTGCTTCTTCCAATCTAGTGAAATACTATGTAGCAGTGATGATATATCGAGCTCCTGTGCACTTTCTTGGTGGGTTGATAGGTCTATTGGCACAGGGGCAGACCCAGGGTTCACTCTAACAGTGCACCAAAAAACCCTAACTACTATCCCTTTCAACAACACCTTCAAAGTAGATGAAGTCTCAACCGAAGTAGCAATAGGGGGGTTGTAGGACATAGGTGTCTACAACTAGAGAAAATGCAAAGTGAATCCAAAATACAACACCGATCAATCTAGATATTCTTTACCATGCTTAATCTTGCTTCGCAAGTTATATCTTAGATCCAACAAAACAATGCAATAACAACATATCAAATGACAAATAACACAACATCAAACACATAAAACAATGAGATATACGTGGTTCACCCTCTCCCTAGGGCTACATCCACAAAACTGTGTTTCTTGACATATTATATGAAAACATACAATTCTATCTACGCACTTAGCGTGCATATATCTCTCTCCTTTTTTTCTCCCCTCCCTGCGCACCCAGCTGAAGGGTTAATCTTTGTACCCAGCTGAAGATCTAGAATACAAGAATTCTCTTACAACACAATACTTCTCTCTTGCCACAAAAATAATCACGATCCTTAACCTTAACCCTAACCGACCTTCCCGACTCTTTTTGGATTTTATTTATACATTAAAATGACTCTCAGACAACCTTAGACTGAGGCCTAAGTGTCAAAAACCTAAATACCAAAACCCTAGGTCCCACACAACCTGTATCTTAAGGGCTTCACCAACCTTTTCTTCCTTCTTTCCCGTGAGGTGCTCCAAAGCATACGTTGGTGGCCTTTTACACTTTTTGAGTTTTCCCCGATCCATCTTCTTCACTGCTCTGTCTGCCTTGATCTTCTCTTTCAACGAATCAATTTCTCTTACTTCGCTCCTTCTTTTCTACTTCTTTGACCACTTCAACCCATTCTCAGTTTATGTGCCTTCGACGCTCTTCATACTTTGTCTTTATTCTTCCTTCCTCTTTTATTTCTTCCTTAATCCATAACCAAGGGCCAACATGCCACCAACACTCACCTATGACTCGTATCAAGTCACTGCAAGGTTGAACCTTCGGTATCACTTCAACTGCAGTCTGTGCGGAGCAGCCTGTGATTTTTTCTCCATCCCTTCCTGTTGTGTGCAGACTGTCTTTTCTGTGCCTGGTACCCAGTTTCAACTACACCTGGTACCTAGAACCTTCTCCCTTTTTTTTACTGAGAGATGCAAGGCAACTGGTTGTCATAATACAATTTCAACCGACTCCCATTTACTAAACCTTCCTTCCATTCTCCATTCAGAGTATTCAACTGCACAAATCCTCCTTTTGTAACATAGGCAACCTGATATGGCCCAAGTCAATGTGTCCTGAACTTCCCTGGATGCTTCATGAACTTGTTTTCATATACCAATACCATATCTCATTTCTTAAATTCTTTCTTCTTGATATGTCTATCATGGTAGGCCTTTTCTCGTTCTTGTTGTACCTACTGATGAAATCTTGCAATAAACCTATCTTCCTCTAGTTCCACCAACTACGCAAGCCTATCTTGCATAACACCCATGTCATCCATACCTGTAAATGCTGCAATTCTTAAGTTGGGAACCAAATATTCCATAAGTACCACTGCTTCTAGGCCATAAACTAACTTAAAGGGAGTCTGCATTGTCAACTTTTTTCAAGTGGTTCGATAAGCCCATAACACTGCTAGCACTCTCAAATCCCAATCATCTCTGTTCACACTACAAATCTTCATCAGCACTATCTCCAAGATCTTATTGAAAGCTTCAGTTGTACTATTCGCTTGTGGGTGGTATGGTTTGCTCTTCTGATGATGAACTTAAATTCCTGATTCAAGGGTTCAATTGTCTTATTAATAAAATGTGTACCTTGATCGCTCATAAGAATCTTTGGACATACAAATCAGGTTATGATATCATCAAATATGAAAAAGAAAACTATGGTTGCACTACAATCCTTAAATTCTCTTGCTTCTAACCATCTAGTCAAATATTCTGTCACAGTGATGATGTATCGATCTCCTATGCACTTTCCTGGTGGGTTGATAGGTCCCACAAAATAAATGGCCCATTTCTCAAATTCTTGTCAATTTCGCTGAGGTGCTAAAGGAATCTCGTCTCTTCTAGAAGGTTTCCCAACTCTTTGGAATACATCGTAGGCTTTGTATTATTCCTTAGCATCTTTGTGTAAAGTGGGCCACTAGAGGCGAACTCTAAGAACCTTTTGCACTATTTCTTTCCTTGCAGAATGTCCTCCTGCGATGCCTTCATGTGCTTCTTCCAGAATCAATGTTATTTCTTCCTCCATAACACATCTCCTCAAAATCTCATTTGGTCCCATCTTATATAGCTATCCAACTATAAGTGAAAAATCTGTAGCGCGAACTACCAACTGTTTCTTCTGAATGATTGTATATTCGCGGGGTGCCATTCTTGTAGATAGGAACTGGACTATCTCAACAAAGTGATCATCAACTTGTTTGATGGCTAGAAGATGTGCATCTCATAGTGTATCCTCCAAAATGGTAGGTTCCTCTCCAATTTCTAACCTAGACAAGTGGTCAGGTCCCTTGTTCATTCTCCCCGGCTTGACCACAATCTCAAAATCATATTCCTAGAATAACAGTAGCCATATGTATATTCTTCCCCCCAACACTGGCTTGTTGACTAACTATTTCAACGTAGAGTGATTAGTGAACATCTTAAAATGTCCTCCCAACAAGTAGTTTCAAAACTTTTGTAGCGCATACACCATAGCTAATCCTTCTCTTTCGATAGTGGTATAATTTATTTTAGCTGTAGAGAGATTCCTGCTAGCAAATGCTAGTGGGTGGTCAATATATCCTTCTCCTAGTTTCACTAACGCTTCTTCTAATTCAATAGATGAAGCATTGACATGGACGTGGAACTACTTACTCCAATCTGGGAAAACCAGAATAGGCGCAGTAACCATTTTCTGCTTTAGTGTGTCGAAGCTCTGCTGAAATTCCTCTGACCATTGAAACTGACTATCTTTCTTTAAAATATTTTCCATGGGTGCTTTTATCTATGCATATCCCTTGATAAAATTTCTTTAGTATCCAATATGTCCCAATGCAATGCGCAACTGTCTAACTAAAGTAGAGGTAGGTAGATAAAAAATGATGGCAATCTTGGAAGGATCTACCAACAACCCCTTCTTACATACAACGTGTCCCAGTAATACTCCAAAAGGTTAAAGGAATATGCACTTCTTCAGGTTCAGGGTAATCTGACATTGCCTACACTTATCCAACATTAGTCTCAAACATTCAATATGATTTTTCAATAAGCTAAAAATAGTCCAATCATCAAAATATGCTTCCAAACATTTATGTAAAATTTCCTTGAATTCTTTGACCACCACCCTGGAAAAGATGGTTGGTGCATTCTTCAATTCGAAAGGCATCACAGTGTACTGGAAATAATCCCATTCTATTGCAAATGTGGTCTTATGTTTGTCTTCCTTAGCAATCTTGATCTGGTGATAACCTAAAATTCCATCTGTGAAGGAGTAAACTTCTTGTCCTCCTAGATTATCTAACACTTCATCAGTAAATGGTGTAGGGAATGGATCATGTAAACATGCATCATTCAGTTTCCTTAAATCTACACAGATTTTTATCTCTCTTAAATTCTTGTTCTAGACCACCATAGTGATAATCCATTCCGATTCTTCAACAGGTTCTATGATTCCTGCTTCCAACATTCTATCTAATTCAATCCTAACTTTATGCTTATACTTGGGATTTAGTCTGTAGGGTCTCTTCTTGACTGTCCTTGCATATGGTTTCAAAGGGATCTTAATTTCTCCCATGGTCCCTTTAATGCCCTTCATGTCTGTGCACTTGGTTGGAAACAAGTCTTGATATTCATGCAATAATTCTGTAATCTTATCAATAGTAGCATCATCCCAATAATCTCCAACGTTGGCAAAATTAGTTGCTTTCTCTGTTCCAATATTAAATTTCTTGATTTTAATTGGTTGTCCAATGAAAGGCAGTTCAATCCATGGCCCTTCTATGTCTCTCCGTCCTTCAGTTTCTGTGATGTTCACATTCCTAGGATCATCATCTTCATCAACATTGATATTGTAATAACCCTATAATTTATGAAGAGGTGCAGTCCATTCATCTTGTTCTTGCTCCAAAGGGAGGTTAGGTGCCTCCTCAAAGACTTTTTGTCTTACAACTTGTAAAGCCTGATCTACTATGGGGTACTAAATTTCAAATAAGAATGTAGCTATAAAGTTATGAGTCATACCGTACTAATATGAAGTGGCGAGGCACATTTCTTATTGAAGATACCAATTGATATGCATAGTATCCAAAGTGTTAATGAACTTATGAACCCACTTTTCTTTAGGATTCTACTCCAGGCCTCCTCACAACTCTTCACATGGTCCTTCAGATAACTATGATGCGTGTATTGAACTTTTCACCCTTCGACTTGGTCTAAAAAGCGCATTATCATCAAAGTGTGACATTATACCCACTCCATGATGTTCTTCTTGTGTGTTCCCCACCATATTGCTGAAGTTGCTTTCAATGCTTCATCCAGTGCCAACAACCTCTGTTGTACTGGTACAATTTCTTCAAATTCCAATAAGAATGTTTCTAAATGATTTAAACCATCAAATGTGGGTAGATTACTTACTTCTGTTCCAATCCAACGAACTTCCATGATCAATCGAGAACACCTCCATGCAAAAAATTCATACATTATGTTCTTCCAGTTCTCCAATGATTTTTTTGAATCTGATGAGCATGCACTTTCACTTCGCCATCTTAAATTTCCATCTGCCATAGGATTAATGTAATTCTGTTGTCTTGCTGTCAATTTATATATATTCTCTAGTTCATGAGAACAATCTTCTTCTCTGATAGGTTCTATGTATCTACGACCTTCATCAGGATCAAGAGGTGAAATAACCCTAAGGCCATCACCTTCAAATTTCATTCTTCTTTTCTTTAAGTCAACAACAGTTGAATTGTTGAAATCCCAATTAATGCCCAACAACGCAGGATAAGGATAACTGTCATCAACAATCTCAAACACTTCAAAGTTTGAAAATGTCCTTACCCCGTTGATGTCCATAGGGACATGATCTAGTCTTCCAAAGGGGCTTATTGTCCACTGATTAGCCATCCTGAGCCTGATAGGAGAGTAAATCAACTTAGGTTTTCCCATTAGTGCCCAGGTCTGCTTCATCATAACATTGGATTATAATTCCAATTCGAGGATCACATAATCTATGTCATAGTCTCCAATATGAGAATTAAGGTGTAGTTCCTTGATTTTCCTTCTCTTTCTAGATACTTGATGTACTTCTTTATTCAACAGAGGATCTACCCTTCCTATCTCATACTGTCTAATCAAGTGTTGTAGTTCTTGCACAAGTCTTTCATCCTTAATTAGATTAATGTAAGTATATAAGAAATCCATAATCTTGCTTACGTCTTTTCCTTCTCTAGGAAAGGAAAACTGATTGAATGGAAGAGTCATTCCACATTCTCTCACTTCTGGTTGTGTCTTATATGAATATTCCCGTTCTCTTCCAAATTCTCTTCTTTCCTCTTCAAATGTCTTCTTTTCCTTCCTTGGATCAAACAACTATGTCTTCTCTATAGCTCTTCTGATCCTTGATCCTTCTATAGTATTTCCTGGGGTCACCCTATCTTCTCCTGTAGCAGGTCCTCCTCTAGTGATAACAATGACTCTGGGATACTCTCCGCAAGGTTCCACTGATATCAACTACACTTGCTAGTTTCCACCTCGTCTTTCTTGAAGTTTCTCCATCAATACCGGACAATATTAAATAACATGTTCAAATGAGTTGCAGTAGCTGCAAGTGGTACAAGGGTTCTAACAGTTCCTTTCCAAATGACCTGGTTGGGCACAGTTATAACAAATGATCTGACCTCAAACTCGACCCATGCCTCCTCCTCGTCCTCTTCCTTTGAATCCAACATGAGGGTTGAAGTTTCCTCTTCCTGGGGAATTAAACTATGTATCATTTCCCTCTTGCTGTATTTCTCCTTGAATCCTATATGTATCTCTTGACCTTTCATGCAAGAGGTCATAAGCCCTACAGTCCTTCTCATCATGCCCCACAAATTTAAATAATGTGTAGTAAATATTGGTAGGTATTTGGACATATTTTTGTATGTAATAACATTCACCAGGGAGATTTCTATTTCTACATACCTCACACCAGGGTAGAGTAACCTGCTTGAAAGGGTTCGGAGCTCTGGAGGCCAAGTACTCATTAAATAGGGGACAATGCTCCTTGTCATGTCCCTCTAACTTACATATAATACACCAGATGTCTTCTCTTTTATCTTTTATCTTTTCTTTCTTCATATCTTTGACCTGCAGAGATAAGCTAGCTAGTTGAGTCAAAATTTGACTCATACCTGAGCTGGATTCTCCCATAGGGGCTGATTCTAGTTTCATGGCAATCTCCAGTGCCTTAGCCTGTGAAGCAACCTTCTGTTGCATCAAAGGAACTCTGATGTGTGGTAAGAGGGAAACAATGAACCATTCCTTATTCTGCTCGTCTGGAATCTGAAAATTGAATCGACCTATCAAGGTCTTAAACCTCTGATCAAACTCCCAAACAGGTTCAACTACTCTCTGCTTGATTTCTTTCAGTTCTGTAATGCACTGCGAATCCGACTTGGGTTTCTTGAATTTTGCACTCAACTTAGTCTTGATATCATTTAGTGGTTTAGGCTGTACAATTCCTTTAACAAACTTCATGTACCAACTCAGTGCACGGTCTCTCAAGGTAGTACTAAACTGAGCTCTCTTAACAACTTCGTCACTGACTTGCTTAATACTCCAGATAGCTTCGCATAAGAACCAGTGATGATCACGATCTTCAGATCCATATCCTATAAATATAGGTTGCCTCATTTCATATTCCATAGATCTTCCTAGGATTGTTGATTGAGTATGTACATAACTATTGGTAACAATGCTCTGATAACTCTGACTACTCTGGTTAATTAATGCTGCTAAAACAATATGAGTAGTAGTACTTAATTTGACAGTAGGCTCAGTCCTTGATGTTACTTATTCTTCTCGGTGAGGTTCTTCAGTCTTCCTCTCCTCTGCCCTAGTAAAATCTAAATATTCCTCATTCAATAGCTCTTCTTCTTCCCCACTATAGAACCCTTCATTCTGTGCTAGTGGCTCATGACTCTGATCAAATAGGTTCACCAAAGGAACCTCTCTGAATTCTCTCCCATTGCGTGTGTGTCCACCCTCTGTGTCAATGTCATTGTCTGAGTTCTTGAACATTATCTTTTCAGTCTGACTGATTACTGTATCTTCAAGATGTTCTTCTCATGCAATAACATCTTGATCTTCAACTTCAAAAAGTGTAAAAATTTTCCTCTAGGTCCCTTAAAGAAATATCTCTTTGCTTGGCTATATGAATCTACTCTATCAATAGAAAACTTAGTAATGTACCCTCCAATAGTGCTATCAAACCAGTGATCTACTGCTCTTAACACGACATTATCAATTCTCTTGACCTTTTTGATCAATGCCGACGTCCAAACCATAGGTGGTCTAGATTTGATTTCAAAATGGGTATCTGCTAATCTGGCTAACCACTCGTATAGCTCCCTATGAACTCCTCCAAAGAAAATATCGTGTATATAAGTAAATATATACCTTCCCAACCAATTCTCTATACTAATTCTAGGGTTCTTTTTTTGAGCTTCGATGAAGTCCCTTTCTTGTTCTTCTATCCACTTTTGAATCTCTGTATTTGATGGAAACCACCTTGAAATTCCCTCAAGAAGATATCGGTCCCAGAAATGGGACCATTTGTTGGCACAGGGGCAGACCCAAGGTTCACTCTAATAGTGCACCATCAAACCCTAACTACTGGCCCTTTTCAAAACATCTGCAAAGCAACTGAAGTCTCACCCGAAGTAGCAATAGGGGGGTTGCAGGACACATATGTCTACAACCAAAGGAAATGAAAAGTGAATCCAAAACACAACACCAATAAATATAGATATTCTTTACCATGCTTAAGATTGCTTCACAAGTTGTATCTCAGATCCAACACAACAATGCAATAACAACATATGAAATGCGAAATAAAACAACATCAATCACACAAAACAACCAGATATATGTGGTTCACCCTCTCCCTAGGGCTACATCCACAAAACTGCATTTCTTGATATATTATATGAAAACATATAGTTCTATATGCGCACTTAGGTTGCAGATCTCTCTCTCCTTCTCTCTTTCTCCCCTCCCCGCGCACCCAGCTATAGGGTTGATCTTCACACCCAGTTAAAGATCTAGAATACAATAATGCTCTTACAACACAATACTTCTCTCTCGCCTCAACAATAATCATGATCCTTAACGTTAACCATAATCAACCTTCCCGAATCCTTTTGGCATTTATTTATACATTACAATGACTCTTAGACAACCTTAGACTGAGGCCTAAGTGTCAAAACCTTAAATACCAAAACCCTAGGTCCCACGCAACATGTATCTTAAGGCTTCACCATCCTGTTCTTCGTTATTTCCCATGAGGTGCTCCTAAGAATCCGTTGGTGGCTTTTTCCGGTTGCTGAGTTTTCCTCGATCCATATTCTTCACTAATTTGTCTTCCTTGATCTTCTCTTTCAACAACTCACTTTCTCTTACTTTTCTTCTTCTTTTATGCTTCTTTGACCACTTTGACCCATTCTTAGTTTATGTGCCTTCTGCGCTCTTCGTACTTCATCTTTTCTTTCTTTCTTAATCCATAACCAAGGGACAAAAAGGTCCCACAAAGTCAATATACAATTTCTGAAATTCCTGTAAAGTTAACTAAGGTTCTAAAGGCATCTCATCCCTGTTAGAAGTCTTCCCTACTCTTTGAAATACATCGCAGGCTCTGTAGTATTCCTTAGCATCCTTATGTAAAGTGGGCCACCAGAGACCAGCTATGAGAACATTATGCGTTGTTTATTTACCTGCATAATGTCCTCCTGCGATGCCTTCATGTTCTTCTGCAAGAATCAATGGTCTTTCTGACTCCATAAAACATCTTCTTAAGATATCATCTGGTCCCATATTATATAACTATCCAACTATAAGTTGAAAATATGTAGCACAAACTACCAACTATTTCTTCTGAATAACTGTATACTCGTGAGGTTCCATTCCTATGGGCAGGAACTAGACTATCTCAGTGAAGTGATCATCGACTTTATTGATGGCCAACAACTTTGCATCTGGTAATGTATCATCCAAGCTGGTAGGTTCCTCTCCATGTTCTAACCTGGATAAGTTGTCAAGTCCCATATTCATTCTTCCTGGCTTGACCACAATCTCAAAGTCATACTCCTGGAATAATAATATCCGTCTGCATATTATTCCCCCAAAAAATCACTTGTTGAGTAAGTACTTCAATGCAGAATGATCAATAAACATCTTAAAATGTCCTCCCAACAAGTAGTGTCTAAACTTCTATAGCGCATATACCATAGCTAAGCCTTCTCTTTCAGTGGTAGTATAATTCATTTCAGATGTAGAAAGCTTCCTTCTAGAAAAGGCTATAGGGTGGTCAATATCTCCTGCACCAGGCTATGCTAAAACTGCTCCTAATGGAATGTATGAAGCATCGACATGAACATGGAATTCCTTACTCCAATCTGAAAAAACCAAAATAGGCGCAGTGATCATTTTCTTCTTTAATGTGTCGAAGCTCTACTGGAATTTCTATGTCCATTGAAACTTACTATCCTTCTTTAATGGCTTCTCCATAGGTGTTGTTATTTGTGCGTAACCCTTAATAAAATTTCTGTAGTATCCAGTGTGTCCCAATGTAGTGCACAACTGTCTAATCAAAGTAGGAGGAGGTAGATCAACAATGATAACAATCTTGGAAGGATCTACCAACAACCCCTGATTACATACAATGTGTCCTAACAACACTCCAAAAGGTGAGAAGAAAATACACTTCTTCAAGTTTAGGGCAATTGAAAATTGCCTGCACTTATCCAACATTAATCTTAAACATTCAATATGATCTTTCAATACACTAAAAACGGTCCAGTCATCAAAGTATGCCTCTAAAAACTTATGTAAAAATTCCTTAAATGCTTCAACCACCACCCTGGAAAAGATGGCTGATGCATTCTTCAAACCAAAAGGCACCAGAGTGTACTGAAAAGAACCCCATTATGTTGCAAATGCAGTCTTATGTCTGTCCTCCTTAGCAATTCTAATATGGTGATAGCCTAAAAATCCATCTGTGAATGAATAAACTTCCTGTCCTCCTACAATATCTAGAACTTCATCAGTAAAAGGTGTAGGAAATGGATCATGTAAACATGCATCATTCAATTTCCTTAGATCTACACAGATTCTGATTTCTTCTGTCTTCTTATCTTGGACCACCATAGGACTGATCCATTCAGATTCTTCGACTAGTTCTATAATTCCTACTTCCAACATTCTACTTAATTCAGAATTAACTTTCTTCTTGTACTTGAGATTCAGTCTGTAATGCCTCTGCTTGACAGGCCTTGCATCTTCTTTCAAAGGAATCTTCATTTATCCTATGGGACCTTTAATTCCCTTCATGTCTATGAACTTGGTTGGAAACAAGTCTAGATACTCATGCAATAGTTCTGTAATCTTACTAATAGTAGCATCATCCCAATAGTATCCAAAATTTTCCAACTTAGGTGCTTGCTCTGTTCCAATATTAACCTTCTTAATTTTAATAGGCTGCCCAAAAAAAGGTAATTCAATTTCTGGCCCTTCTATATCTCTTTGTCCTTCAGTTTCTGAAATGTTCACATTCCTAGGGTCATCATCCTCATCAACATTAATATTACAACAACCCTGTAACCTATGAAGAGGTGCAATCCATTCATCTTCTTCTTGTTTAAGAGGGCGGTTAGGTGCCTCCTCAAAGAACTTATGTCTTACAATTTGTAAATCCTAATCTACCGTGGGGTACTGACTTTCAAATAGGAACATAGCTATAATTTTTTTGGTCATACCATACCAATATGTAGTGACTAAGCGCAATTCTTCTTGAAGATACCAGTGGCATAGTATCTAAGGTGTTAAAGAACTTATGTACCCACTGTTGTTTAGGAATGCTACTCCAAGCTTCCTCACAACTTCGCACATGGTACTTAGGAAACATTTGACCTATGTATCGAACTTCACAACCTTCAACTTGGTCTGAAAAGTGCACTGTCAACAAGGTGCAACATTGTACCCACTCTGCGATGTTATTCTTGTGTGTTCCCCACCATCTAGCCAACGTTTCTTTCAAGGCTTCATCTAGTGCCAACAACCTCTGTTGTACTAGTACAATTCCTTAAAATACAAATAGAAATGTCTCTAAATTATTCAAGCCATCAAATGTAGGATGATTACTTACTTCTGTGCCAATCCAACGAACTTCCTTAGTCAATATCGCACACCTCTGTGTAGAGACTTCATACATTTTATTCTTCCAATTTTCCAATGCTTCTTCTGAATCTGACGAACATGCACTTTCACTTCGCCAACTTAGATTTCCATCTGTTGTAGGATTAATATAATCTTGTTGTCATGCTGTCAGTTTATATATGTTCTCTAGCTCGTAGGTACAGTCTTCTTCTCTTATAGGTTCTGTGTATATGTGACCTTCGTTAGGATTAAGAAGTGAAATGATCCTAAGGCCATCACCTTAAAATGACATTCTTCTTTTTTCAGGTTAATAACAATCAAATTTTTGAAATCCCCATCAATACCCAACAACACAGGATAGGGACAACTATCATCAACAATCGCGATCACTTCGAAGTCTGCAAATGTCATGAATCTGTCAATGTCCACAGGGACATGCTATAGTCTTCCAAAGGGGCTCACCACATGCAGATTAGCCATCCTAAGCCTAACAGGAGAGTAAATAAATTTAGGTTTTCCCATCAATGCCCAAGTCTGCTTCGTCATAACATTTACTTCTGATCCCAGGTCAAGGACCACATAGTCCATGTCATAGTCTCCAATCTGAGCACTAAGGTGCAGTTTCTTACTTGTGCTCCTTCTTCTAGATACTTGATTCACAACTCTACTCATCAAAGGATCTACTCTTCCAATTTCATACGGTCTTATCAGATGTTGTAGTTCCTACACATCTCTTTCATCTTTAATCAAATCAATACAAGTATACAAGAATTCCACAAGCTTGATTACCTCTTTTCCTTGTCTAAGTGGGGTAGATTGATCAAATGATTGAGGCATTTCACATTCCCTTACTTCTGATTGTGCCCTAGATGAAGAAGCCTTTTCACCTACAAATTATCTTCTTTCTTCTTCAAAAGTTTTCTCTTCTTTCCTTGGATCAAACAATGGCGCCTTCTCTGAAGCTCTTTTGATCCATGATCCATCTTTAGTCTTTCTTGGAGTCACCCTATATTCTCCTGTGACAATGCCTCCTCTAGTATAAAATCGACTCCTGGTTCCTCACCATGAGGTTCAAATGATATTAGTTGGACTTACTGGTTTCCATCTCGCCTTTCCTAAAATTTAGCTAACAATACTGGACAATATTCAATGACACGGTGAAATGAATTATAGTAGCTTAAAGTAGTACAAGGGTTCTAACAATCCCTTTCCAAATGACCTAGTTGGGTGCAATTATAGCAAATACTCTGACCTCGACCTCGACCCATGCCTCCTCCTCGTCCTCTTCCTCTTCCCGGGGAATTGAACTACGCAACATTCCTTTCTGGATTTATTCTCCTTGAATTATATATGCATCCATTGATCTTTCTTGCATGAGGTCATAATCTCTACAGTCCTTCTCATCATGCCCCACAAATTTACAGAATGTACAATAAATATTGGTGGGTGTCTGGACATATTTTTGCATATAATAACATTCACCAGGGTGATGTCTAGTTCTACATATCCCGCACCATGGTAAAGTAGCCTACTTCAAAGGGTTAGGAGCTCCAGAGGCCAAGTATTCATTAAATAAAGGACAATTCTGTTTTTCATGGCCCTCTGCTTTACATCTGATACACCAGATGTATTATCTTTTCTCTTTTCCTCTATCTTTATTCATGTCTTCAACCTGTAAATATAAACTAGTTAATTGATTCAAAATCTGATTCATACCTGGATTGGATTCTCCTACAGGGGCTGATTCTAGTTTCATGGAAATCTCTAATGCCTCAGCTTGAAAAACGACCATCTGTTGCATTAGAGGAACTCTAATGTGTGGAAGGATGGAAGCGATGAACCATTCCTTATGCCGTTCGTCTGGAATATGAAAACTTAAACGACCTGCCAAGGTCTTAAACCTTTGATCAAATTCCCAAATAGGTTGAATCGCCTTCTACTTGATCTCCTTCAACTCTATAATGCACTACGACTCTAGCTTAGGCTTCTTGAAATCTGCACTCAACACAGTCTTAATGTCATTCAATGATCTAGGCTGTCTAGATGTTGTAACAAACTTCATATACCAACTCAGTGCATAGTCTCTCAAGGTAGTACTAAATAGAGCTCTCTTAACAAATTTGTCGGTGCTTTTCTTAATGCTCCATATAAATTCACATAAGAACCAGTGCTGGTCAGGATCCTTAGATCCATCTCCTCTAAAAATAGGTAACCTCATTTCATCTGCCATTGTTTTTCCTTGGTTTCTCGACTGAGTCTGTACTAAACTAATTGTGACATTATTACGAGTTCTCTGATTACTCTAGTTACTTTGATTACTCTAATTACTTTGGTTACTTGGTGCTGCTAAAATAATAGGAGGGGTAGCAATACTTACTTCGACCGTAGGTGTAGTACCTGAAGTTCCTGGTTCTTCTCAACGAGGTTCTTCAGTCTCTACTTCCTCTTTCCTTGGGAACTCTGAATACTCTTCATATGATTTCTCTACTTCTTATCCACTGTAGAACCTATCGTCTTGTGCTAATGGCCTGTAACTCTGATTAAACAGGTTCACAAGAGGAATATTTCTGAATGATCTTCCACTACGCATGTGTCCAGCCTCTGTGTCACTATCGCTGTCTGAATTATTGAACATTATATTTAAAATCCAACTAATTACTGTATCTTTAAGATATTCTTCTCATGCAATAGCTTCTTAATTTTCAACTTCAAAAAGTGTAGAAACTTTCCTCTAGGTCCCTTGAAGAAATACCTCTCTACTTAACTATATGATTCCACTCTGTCAATAGAAAATTCAGTAATGTACCCTCCAATAGTGTTTTCAACTACAGATCCACTGACCTTGACACAACATTATCAACTTTATTGAATTTCTTAATCAACGTCGATGTCCATACCATAGGTGTTCTAGATCTGATCTCAAACTGAGTGTCTGCTAGTCTGGCTAACCAGTTGTACAACTCCTGATGAACTGCTGCAAACAAAATATCGTGCACATCAGTAAATATGTACCTTCTCAACCAGTCTTCTATACTAATCCTTAGTTTCTTGTTTTGAGCTTCGACGAAGTCTCTTTCTTGTTCTTCTATCTAATTCTAAATTTATGTTTTCGATGGAAACCACCTTGACATTCCCTCAAGAAGATCTTGGTCTTGACAATGGAACAATTTGTTGGCATAGGGGCAGACCCGGGGTTCAACTCTAACAGTGCACCAACAAACCCTAACTACTGGCCCTTACGGCAACACCTGCGAAGCAGATGAAGTCTCACCCGAAGTAGAAATAAGGGGATTGCAGGACACATGGGTCTACAACCAAAGGAAATGCAAGATGATTCCAAAACCACAACATAAAATAGCCTAGATTTTCTTAACAATATTATGCTTAAATTTGTGAAGTAAGTTATATCTTCTTATCTACAACATGAAAAATAACAATGCAATAAAAGTGTAAAAGACAGTAAATAACAAAACATCAACCACATGGAACAACAATAATTAACGTGATTCACCCTCTCCCTAGGGATACGTCCACAAAACTGTGTTTATTGATATAATAGATGAAGATATACAGTTCTATATGTGCACTTAGTTGTAGATCCTTCTCTCTCTTCCTCTTTATTTCCTATCCCTACGCACCCAGCTGCAGAGTCGATCTTCGCACCCAATTGAAGACCTCAAAATAAAATAATGCCCTAAAACATAACACTCTTACATCTGAACACCACTCTTGCTTCCTCTCAACCCTTCTATACCTCAATTTATACATTCCATGACTCTTAGGAAACCATGGACCAAAGACCAGGTGCCAAAAAACCTAGGTCCACATAGCTAAAACCCTAGGTCCACATAATCCGCATTGTAAAGACTTCACTGACCTGTTCTTGCTTATTCTCTACAAGGTGCTCCAAAGTACCCATTAGTGTCTTCTTCCGCTTGATGACTTGTCCACGATCTACCTTCTTTGCTGCTTTGTCTTCCTTGATCTTCTCTTTCAACGAATTGCTTTCCTTTATTTCATTCCTTCTTTTATGCTTCTTTAACCACTTCGACCCTTCCTTGGTTTGGGTGCCTTCCATGTGCTTCATACTTTGTCTTTCTTCTTCCTTAATACATGACCAAGGGTCGACACCTGATGATGAGATGTTTAGGAAATCGATTTTAGTTTGGATGTACCTAAGCAGAGCCCCATGATATTTTAGAACCATATGCTGCTCATAGTAATTGATACCCATCTTGGTACGCAAGGTATGGAAAGTATTTTTGAACTCCAACACTATTTGGACCTTCTCTTCCTGCAGTGTGGTCCATCTCATGTATTGGTATTCATAGTTATCAATAGGGTAATATTATTCCTTGACTGCATCCATAAAAAAATCCCAAGTGGGCTCGACCCAATACATTCCAGATTCCTCTGTGGATCTTTTCTCCCAGTCAGTTTCCCACCAATGTTTGACATGGGGGAGAGCCTTGAGGAGTGCGAAGGTGATATTTTCCCTGTTGGAAAAATTATGGACCTAGAAATAACCTTCTAGAATATTTAACCATTTTTCTAGGGAATACACATCTATCTGACCTTTAAATACAGGAATATCAAATTTAACTTGTACCTTGAATGGAGGAGTTCATCCAAAGTGGCCACTTGATGAATATGTACCTATTTCTATTGGAAGGCGTTGAAGGATGTGGGAAAAATTCTCCATCATTTCGTCCCTCTGTTGCACGAGAGATTTCTCAAGAAACATGTCAGTAGAATCTTTTGCTCCACTATTTTTATTTTCTTCCACCATGGAGGGTTTCTTGGGCGTGCGAGAGTGATTATCCTCAAGAGAGACAAGCTCCTGACCCAACTTTCCATACTCAGACCTTGTTGGGGACATGCACTGAAAAATGATCAAGAGCACCCTGCTTTGATACCACTGATCCATATTATTTTCGGAATGAAATGAAAGCAGAGATATTATAATGAAATACACATAAATATTTACAGAAACAGAGAAATACAACAATACATGATTTCTATTAATGAAATAAATGTACAAAGATTGTAAAAATACAGAGTGCAAGACTCGCTAGAATGGTGGAAGCTTTATCTCTGAGAACATATGTGACAACTATGCTCATTCAAAACAAGATGAGTACAATGAGGCTCTGAAGGCCTTTTTACAATAAACATGAATTCCAAAACCCTATACATCCAAAAAACTAACCCTAGGAGAATAAGTGCTAAAAGTCATGTGGGCCCCGATCGGGTAGTTTAGTTCATCAACTTCTCGGGGTCGTAACTTTTGCATACAATCTCCATTTTAGGTGTGTGATAGCCCGTTGGAGAGGTGTTTTCGATAAATACACATGTGAATAGTTTGACTGTGACAAGCCAAAAAAATGTTGTTTAGGGCCTCAAAACAGCCCCAGAAGTACCAAAAGATGTATTGAGATGAAAACTGCCAAAATAAGCCAGTTGGACTAGATGGGAAGCCACCAATATCCACCTGGATACTATGTAGGGCTTCAAGACAACCTCATAAGTGAATAACCCATAATTACAAAGAAGTGTCCCCATTACAGAGAAACGTGCTGAACTAAAAACTATCAAGATGAACCAGTTGGATTTTGAAACAAGTGGGTGGCTACCAATATCCACCTGGATCAAAGACATAACTTTCAATGGGGAGATATTTACCAAATTTTCACAAATCAAACTTCCCCAAAGATGCTAGAGAAGGAACCATACTTCGAAGTTTATAGATCCATTGGGATATCTATATTGAACAGAACATAAACCCATGCAATGTTGTTCCCCTGTGCAGACACCATATCTGGGGTTATCATACATACATACATATTAATAGGAAAATAATAAACTCAGAAGGTAAGAATGTTTCTCCCTTCCAACCTTCAATGATCACTACATGTTATTAGTTGGTTGAAGGGGAAATGGTACTATATGATGAACTAGTTAAACAATTCCCACATAGGCCCAAGCATCTTATGAGAAATTGGTGGGAACTGGGAAAAAAGGTTCAAAACCAGGTCCTAAGAGGACTACCCAACTAACTTTATTAGGCTTCCATATCAGTATGTTGTAGCCATGCTTTGCAGACTATATGGAGAGACAAACACCCAAAATTTCAAAGTCTTGTGGGTGCCTCTAATCCATTACATCACCACTATCGGGTCCTCATTCAATTGGACTGACATCCTATCTTCAACTCTGGCGCATGAAATATCATCTACAAAGCATATTGATATCGATAAATATCCTAGATTTCATTTGTCCTCATGTCTATTGGACATGATGTGATTAATCCATGCATACCTAGAGATGGGTTGGGATTGGTAGCCAAATGATCCTCCCCTCCATTTTTATTACAAAATTCTCTAGGAACGTAAGTATCATTTCAAGTATTAGTGAATTTGTGACAAGTTTTTAATTCCTCTATTTCAACTACTGTTCTTCTCACCTTCTCTTTTCATGTCAAAATAAGGCCAGACCATCATACGAAGAGTACAATACTAGTATCTTCTTGAATATGACACATATATTAGATTCCAATGGACCACCAAATCCCCTGATATTCTCCCTAAATTTATTCCTAACAGACTGGTTTTGGAGGAGATAACCTACCAAAACATGATACATGGGGTAGGTGCAACTTTGAAAAGGAACAAGAAAATGATATGGCCATCTCTGTCATTCTAGGTTGGTGCATATTCTTTCAAGCATGTTAAGGATCCCCAGGATAAAGTTGACACCATATCCTCTTTTCACTTTGGCAAGGAGAGGTTCAACATGCATGACCACCCATAAAATTGTCAATACACATTTCCAAAACTGCAAGTATGGGTGGATTTATGAATCAAAAGTCTAGGAGGATGAAGAAATCCATTGAAGGGTGAGTGATCTAAGGAATAAAAAAAAATGCTCAAAAATAAAGTGCTCAAAATTTCTTCAAAACAAACACGTGCATAGGCCTCGTCCTCACGATCCCAACACAACTTGAATGGGTTCAAACTAACGTTGTATGAGTGAGATATCATGTTCTATCCACTTTTCCAAACAAAAACATTTTTGTTGACTGTGCAGTCTGTACAGTGCTGACTATACAGTTTGTACAGTTTATAAAATGCTAATGTGGAAGGGATGTATGTTGAGTTGGTAGGCTAACTGGGTAGGTGATTTGGCATGGTAGTGGACCAGTAAGGTGCTGACATGTGTCACTTGGGTGGCAAGTGGTATGGTGCCACGTGGCCCAGTCGTGGGCTTCCACGTGGCACCCCTACAGTGTATTAAAAGTTGGTGGTAGTCCGAAGGGGTCGAACCCCTGACCTCTGGGACAAGTGACATAGTTATAATGTAGGTCAGGCTACCAGCCTACCTATGGGCGAGTCTCAACCATATATTCACCCACTTATATTTAAACTTAATGCAACATTCAATTGGATGCCAGAAGGGCCGAGGCTAGGCCCCAAATCTTATTTATTACCATACAACCTTTGCATATAAACTTTGGCTGGGATGGTTAACCATTGTGCGAAGCCCAAAAGGTGTGGGGACCCTTCCATATGGTCATTCCATAGAACCTTTGGTGCGGCCATTCAACCACCATCTGACGGAGGGTCTGAACTCGATGCTGGGACATGGCCACATGGACCCCATGTGACCAACACCTCTGCCAAAAAAGGCGCTAGACCGCTAACTGTTCGAAAATTCATTCCAATTCTTAGAACGGTGAGGTGTGCTGGGTTTTTGGTCCTGTAATGCGATGAGAGCTAGGTTAGTCACACACATTTGGGAATTGCAGAACCAGAGATAACAAGCTTGAAGGGGAAATTTTCCAAGAGGATATCTTCTTCATTTTTTTGGCCAAATCAGGTCCATAAAGAGCCCAACTAAGGGTTTTGGATGTTCTGGAGCCATTAGAGCCATCTATTTGGAATTTTGAGCATTGTAAGGCACTATTTTAACACTTTCAGCAAATAACTAAAATGATCCACTGGAAGCTAGACCAGGAGATGTAGCCCAAGAGAGGGGTGAAATCCTTTATCATTTTTTATGTTATGGGTTTACTTTGATGGTTGTTATTGCTGGTTATTATGTACATCTTAAGTGTGAAAACTCTCTAATTTATGTGTTTTTCAAGTTGATCCTATTTCCCAACCACACATAATTTACACTTGCAAATATTTTAAAAGATACAAGTCTTCTAATTTTTAGATCAAGTTAGTATTAGAGCATAGGTTTTTGAAGGCTTGATTTTTTGCAAATCTTTTTTTTTCTGATGCTTACAAGGTTAAGGCTCTCAAGAGGAGAAGGACAACTTGTAGATCCAAGTTCTCAACTGTCAATAAGGAGAACTACATAATCACCTCAAGCTTCAAAAAGATATTCACGAAGTATGGCTCATGAGGAGAGTCATGAAACTCTTCCTTTAGAGGATAAAAATTTCAGAAAATATTTCTATGATATGACAGAGATGGTGAAAGTTTTATTTGAAGAAAGAAATGAAAGAATGCAAGGTGAAATCTCAAATCTTCCAAAGGGTAATGGAGATAGCGGTGATAAAACTCCAAAGGGAAATGGAGAGAATGGTGATTCTCCACCTCCTTCACCTCCATCCTCCACCTATTCTACCATTTCACAACCACCTCCAAATTCTCCAAAAGAACATGGTAAAACTCCTCTACAAATTCCTTTTCTTAAGCTTGATATTAAGTTTGAACTGCCTATGTACAATGAAGAGGTAAATTATGAGAAATTGGATAACTGGATTTGTCAGATTTAAGTGTATTGTTGAATACAAAGGATCAAAGATGATGAAACTAAAATTCAACTTTCTTATTTAATATTGCATAGTGAAACACTCATTTGGTGGGAAGCCAAAACTCAAGAGGACATGAAGAAACATGGTAAAATTTTATCCTCTTGTAATGATTTTATTGTTGCACTTAAAAGACAATTTTATCCATTAGCATACATGCAGAAAGCTATTATGGATTGGAAAAACTTTAGACAAGCTAAAGGGAAAAGTGTTCAAAGCTACACTCAAGAATTTAGAAGAAGGGATTTAATTTTGGGTATAGATTTGTCTTCTCAAGAAACTTTACTCAAATATATTGGAGTATTTCATAGCTACTTGAGGCACACAATACTTATGTTTAACCCTACAAGTCTAGATGAAGTATGTGTACAAGAAACTCATTTGGAAGCAAGAGGAAGGAATGAACCTCAAGAGGGAAGCATAAAAACTTTTGTTCATGGAGACAAAGGAAAGAATAAGTTCAAGGGAAATGGAAGAAAGAATGCCTCAATCAAGAAAGAGGGAGAGAAACTCACATGTAAACACTGTTCAAAAGATGGCCATGATGAAGACCATTGTCAAAAACTTCACCTTGAAAAGAGACCCAAAAATTTCAGCAATAAGGGAAAACCAAACAACCATAAAACATGATTTAGTTTTTGATTCAGGTAATGAAACAAATATTACAACCATGGGTTTTCAAGGTAAGGGATCTATTGCAATTACCAATTATTCAAGTAGTAAAATCCTCAATGAAACTCAACAGGAAAAAGAAAGAATAGAGCTTTTCCACATAAGGGTGATTTGAACGCATACCAAGATAGATACTCTTCTTGATACTGGATTTCAAGAAAACCTCATATCTGAATACAAAGTCAAGAAACTAAAATTGGAAACTACTCCACATCCTAAACCATACCTCTTGATTAAGGTTGGTTGTCATTGATGTCAACCCTTTAAGAAATTCCGATAGCACAAAGGTTTGGGTAATGGACCCAAGTTTTTTATATTTAAATATGAATCATTATTGCCTTGTCATGGTTGATAATAAGTATAAATGGAGGAACTCCAAAGTGGTACCCTTATGGTAAAATCCCTCATGGGAGGATGCTTTACGGATTAAGTTATCCTAGAAGTATGGTTAGAGAACCCATCCTTATTTGTGGAATAATGAGATGAAGGTCAATAAATTTGTCAGTGAAACTATCCTAGATGGATAGTTCTTATCAGGTCATTTCCAATGGTATGTGGAACGTCACATAACTCATCACGGTTACAGAGTTATGACCATGAGAAATTGGAGAACCCAGGTTTGGGTAATGGACCCAAGTTTGTTTGATGGATAATGGTATGAGTTTTAATATATTTGTAGGTAATACTATTCTATATTGATATTACATGTCATTCCATTTCTGGTGGTATGTGGAACGTCACATAACTCCTCACGGTTTGAGAGTTATGGCCTTACGAAGTTGGAGGACCCTCATATGTCATCTAGAAGCC
>JZKD02S1592735.1:103988-128750 GCA_000966675.3 Picea glauca
GGCAGGAAGAGCCCAGAATAAACGAAGAGATTCTGAGGATCATGCACCTATCACACCTTTCTAAAACAAGGGATTGGTATTTATGCCAGGACCACACAAATATCAAAGTCTATGGGTGTGAGATGCCCCCCTAACAACTGCCAGAGTTCCTGCCTATCAGAATATTTTCCCTGGAATACATCAGACAAATGATCAACTCTGATGAAATTCATTTTGTGGCCTTTAAAAATAAACAACAACTCAAGATTAAAGGTCAAATAGGTTATTTCATCTACAATAGCAGAGTGGTAGTAGAAGAATAAAACAAGTTGTTACTGGAGATGAAGTTCAAGCAAAGTTTCCCATGGAATTACGATCCTTGTGGTATCATTGAAGAAACCAAACTAAGGAATACAATCTCTCCATACGCTCATGTTCCAAAACCAGAGATCGAAAAGTTCATGAACCAGATAGAGTGGGAGGAGAAAACTCTGATAGATACTAAAAAACAACCCCCTGTTGTTAGCATTACGTAGATTGATACCCCTCAAGAACCAATAGAGAAAAGACCCAGGAAATATGTATCTCCCTCGGTCACTGAAGTCTCAACAGATGATTTCAAGGTTTATAGAAAAAGGCCCAAGACCATTCATACACCTGACAGGTCTGGTGGAGAAGAGACTTATTCTACTACATTCATGGATAGGGAACATTCTCCATTTTCCTCAGGAAGCCATCCGATGATGTCCACCTCCTCATCAAAGAAGCAGGGAAATACAACATCAACGACCAGGGTCGCACAGGCACTGACAGTGATGAACCTTTTTGAGAAATATAACTTGATTAAGAAGAAAAAAGAGATGCTGACGAATAATACCTATGATCAATTTTGGAAACAAACATCCACAACTCAACATAGATTACTATCCACCTTTGACACAAAAAAGGGGAGAATGCACATGGCCTACTTGCAGGCACAAGTACCTAAGCCCAAAACAATTTCTGATTATAAAAGGGAAACATTCAAGTTTGATGCTGTAGACGTACATCTGGATGATCAGATGGATTCACACAAACAGAATGGAGAAATGATTTTCTCCACCTTGGCGAACACCTCCACGACCACAACAAAGCTACAGGTTTCATTGAACAATGTCCAGACCCAACTGAAGCTGGAGACGGTGTCATCTTTGGCAAAGGATAAAAAAATTAAGTACCTAGAAGAAATGGTGCTCAAAATTGGGTATGATCCGGCCAATATCAAATTAATAGAAGAGATGGTAAAAAAGAAGAATTCCGACATAGCTTCTCTGAGGAAACAATTGAAAATATCTTCTACTGTAGATTCGTAGGCTAAAGAGATGGCCGAGACTAAAGGCTAGAAAGAGGAGATGTTGAAGTTGATCATGGAGCAGAATGCTCAAATTGAAGAAATGGAAGCCGAGCTGGACAAGTTAGTCAAGGAGAAGGAGAAAAATGTGCCAATGGCAGTCATACCATTGAATGCAGTCCCGATCACAGGAGTCAGTACAACAATGACAACATCAACTACCACAGGGGAAATTTCAGAAGCAACATCAGTGACAGCTCCAGATGCAACAGACCAATTGGAAAAAGTGATGGAAGATATGACTCTGCAAGGGGAAGAAATCATAAAAATGCAACAAGAGATTCAAAATATCCAAAATATGAATTCCACATTCCAGGCCAGCTACAACACTGAGAGGCATAAGTCGGATAAAATCAAACAGAAACTGCAGTAGCTATAGAAAGAAAAAGTCATGGCTAAGACTCTGTCAGAGGCCAAAACAAATATTTGGATGGAAATATGTCAATAAGTGATAGATATTTGGCCCCTAATACAAATCATGTTTGAACAACATGATCTAGTGTAGAGAGTCAAACATGCCATCGACAGGATAAAGGGAGAACTAGGAGAAATGCCTACAGAGGCCAACGAGATAATCAAATTCTTAAATTCTAAATCAAAATAAGAGTTGGAATCCCTGTAAATTGAGGACAGGATTGAAACAATTCTTGAAGTTAAGTGAGTCTTGACCAAGAGGGGACTAATGCTGCAACTCGAGGAGAGAGTTCAGGCAATAAATGTCGCGGTACAGAGGTTTTTCAACAAGACTAAATATTTGCAGAAGAAAGGTATCCCAAGTTTATTTGTGATCAATAATAAGTTGATTACTCTCTCAAATTATAAAAAAAATATTCTCACAGTGGCAAAGGATGGGTCCAAGTTCACATACATAAAAGGCAACATCACAGGAAAATCATTCTTGGAAACTCTAAGATTAGACTCGAGTATTTAAGATGAGATAAAGTATCTTCTCATCACCAAACCTGCCTTCACTAAGTACACAAAGACGGATGGGGTGTACCGAAGGCTGCTCAAAGTCAACATCCCCATTCAACAGAGCTCGGACGACTTGTTTGACTTGATCAACTAGAAAATGATGTGGATGTACACATTAGCACGTGGAGTAGTCAAAGTTAAGTTGACGACTCACCAACAAAATTTTTGAAATCGACTCAAAGAAATCCGATAGATCATTAGCAGTTCCTACAATTCTATATTTTGTTATCTAGTTAGTTAGATTTAGATTCTACCACATCGTGATCATTAATGATAAGATCAATTGTATTTTTTCTTATAAATACTTTAAATTTCCAAGTATTGAGGGTTGATCTTTACGCCCAAGCAAGATGTAAACTGTAATTTTTTTGAAGATATCTACCAATAATAAAAAGGGACGATTCACAGGATTCCTGTGTGTTTTATGTTGGTGATGTTTACTCCTTTTCATTGAATGGTTTATCTTACTTCGTTATAATATTGTTTTCCATATCTGATCATTTAAAAGAAATTAAAGTTGTAGAATTTATCTTCATATACTCTATTTTTGGATTTTAAAGATCTAAATGTTTATCTTATGATGCTATGATAAAGAAATTCTTTAATGCTTATTTTTTGTAGTTGATCATCTCATCTATTTCTGCTATGCATCACTTTAAATTCTCAAGGATCCAACATTGTCATTATCATTCCCTGTGAAGAGACCGAATAAAATATGTTCTCATATCTCAAACATTAACAAAGACCCCATAGCCAAATGGATGCATAAGCAATATTTCATCCATTTTATAAAAAAAAACAACACAATCCCATTTATTTAACTAGCCTAATGTATAAAACCTGAAACATATCCAAATCTTACAGAGATCCCTCTCTGAAACTGGTAGGGCTATATTCCAATTTCTAAGTGGTTGGATAAAGTTACCTCTGGTAAATTTCTTCTACCTCTTGACAACCTCTGGTAATTTAGAGAGCGTTAACACTATCCAAAGTATCCTTTATTTTTGAGTTACTATATAATTGCATGTGGCCAGAATGAGCCCCAGACTCAAACCTTGCCTATGCCTTTGTATCTCCTACCTACGTTTTCTTTATTCCTTGATTGTGATTTTATTTCATTATTTTCTTCTCCACAAAGAAGATCTGAATGCATATTTGTTTTTATCCTCTGTTTCGTGATCCTTTAAGTTATTAGTCTATGCCTGAGTAGTCGTCCAGGAGACGAATCGACTGTATTTCACTCCGGTGTTAAAGATTTAGATTCAAATACCCTTCTTTCCTGTGCATGGATGATAAGTGTAGGGTCATTTTTCTACCAAGCATTTAATTTTAGCGAGTTCCTCTACATTTTCCCTTGAGATGTCACCTCGGCACCCTCTTTTTTTTCTTGAGTTTCACCGTGCGTTTACACATTGTTTTAACCCTCACTTTACCTAGTGTTTCCACTTCATTGCTCTGTATTTCCAGATCTCTGATGACTGCGTGATGACTGTGTGGTTAATACTTGGAGTGTGCAATGCGCATGCACTATCATTGTTAGTCAGGAACTTTATTTTTATTTACAAAACATTCTAGTTATGGTTTTTATTGTTCTTTAGTTATGGATTTTATTGTTATTTACACAATGATGTAATATGGATTTTTATTGTCCTTAGCTATGGATTTTATCTTTATTTACACAACGATTTTTTTATTTCCATTGTGATTGGTCGGCATTGATCAACACTTGATTGACTCACATTGAATAGTGATATTATTGTAGACAAATATATCATTGTTTGAACAACGTTTTATTCATAGAGAATAATATTATGGTAGACAACGATATCATTGTTAAAACAACGATTTATTTTAATAGATAGTAATATTATTGTAGACTTCAATATCATTGTTAAACCATAATTTATTAATAGACAACAACATTATTGTAGACAACGATATCATTGTTAAAATAGCGATTTTACCACTGCGTTTTTCCTTGTAGAATGATCTCGGATCTCTGTGCTTTTCCTTTTGAATGATCTCCGAATCTATGCGTTTTTCCTTTGAATGATCTCTAAATCTCTGCATTTTATTTTGTATGATCTCTAGTATCTTCTTTTTCCTTTTATAACGATCTCTGATCTCAATGTTTTTCCTTGTAGAATGATCTCGAATCTTTGCATTTTTCCTTGTAAATGATCTTTGAATCTTTTCATTTTTCCTTTGAATGATCTTTGAATCTTTGTGTTTTCTTTTGTATGATATCTAGTCTCTACGTTTTTCCTTTTAGAATGATCTCTAATCTCGACGTTTTTCCTTGTAGAATGATCTCTGATCTCTACATTTTTCATTTTCTAATGATCTCTGAATCTCTGCGTTTTCTTTTGTATAATATCTAAGCTCCGTGATTTTCTTTTATGATTAATATCTACATTCAATGAATAACATTCTGATTTTTGCATTGGCATGTCTAGCTGCGATTTTGGGGCACTTTTTCCCAACTTTTTTCTCTCCTTGATTCAATGATTCACCTTTAGTTTACTATTTTTAACACGTAGGTTGGATTCATGATGGTTGTCTCCTCTAATGTAGAATTCTTATTTAATGTATTGATTAAATAACACCATTGTTTAGTAATCAATTCAATGGTTTTATTTTAGGATAAAGGGGATGTAAATGAATCATTGTAAAGTTTATTTATAATTATTGATTCAATATTATTACCATGGTTTATTATTGGTTATGATGGTTGACTATGATGGTTTTAGTTTTAGTTTATATAAAAGTTTCTCATCATAGACCCCATGTAAAAATTATATGGTGACTAGACAAAAGGGTCTTGAGTAATAGTTTATATTAATGAGTGGGAAATAAAATGGAGTTAAGTAGATCAAATAATTTATATTAATTTGTTGTCTTATCTTTAAAGTCTCAATTCGTTTAGTATAATAGAATGTTCATTGATTTAATACGGTTATAAGGATAAATCATAGATTGATTGAAAATGGAATTATGACAATTGCCTCATGGTGTAATTGTTGTTTTTAAATGTTCATGATGTAATTTTGGAGTTGTAGGCATCATAATGAAATGAGTTAATTGTCTATGCTATCCTCACAACATAGGAGGTACTAAAGGATTGTCCATAGAATTAGGTGAATGGATTTAGGCGGCCTAAGTGTTATAAACTTCTTTGCGAGTATGTTTAATTTGGCATATCCTTATGATAGAGTTTTGTTTTAGCTAATTACTGTTGTTGGAATGAATCGTAGACATAAATTTTGTCAATCAATTGTTTTAGGATATGTTTAATGTACCTTTGTAGAATGTTTCGTAGGTAGTAATTGCATCAATTAACTGATGTATATTTTGTAGTAGAATTTCTTGTCGCACCAAGAATACTTGATAATAAATATTGATGGTTGATCATTATTTATATTTTCGCTTCAATTTATTTGGTGTATGGAACTGCGTCGATAGTTATGAACTTTTTATGTGGATCATGTGTCGTTGTTATATATGTCCATGCATTGTCTTTATGTCATTATTGATTTCGATGATGTGTCACTTGAAATGCTATCAAATTGTGTGATGATTCTATTATCCTATTGAAAAAAAGAAGAAGATAATTTTACCCTTTTTACCTCATTGTACATTGTCGTCAAGGAGGGGCGTTACATATGGTATCAGAGTTGGTTCGACCCATGACTTGGGATCACTACGTCTTTCATTGATTATATATTTAATTATGATGATGCTAATTAAATTGATTATATTCGTGTAGGTAATCATGGTTAGAGGATGCCACAGAGGGAGATGACGGGGTGCTAGGAGAAGAGGCATGACACCCCCAGTAGCATCCACGCCTAAGGGTTCTAACCCCGAGGGAGATGAACAGGTTTTCGGGCAGGAACAAATAGCAGTGGGGTGATGTGGTTGGGATGATGAGGTCCTTTCAGAGGATGTCTGAGGCACTGATCAGTCATTTGGATAAATATTAGGCCAGGGCATCGACACCCCCTGAGGGTCCACCACATGCTCCGGTTGGTACTGGTAGCATTCACTGAGAACTCACGAAGGTCAAGTTTCGTGAGTTCTTTGGTGCCCTGGACGATGCAACTGTTGAGGCATGGTTGGAGAATATATCGATGTTATTTTCACTTCGCAAATGTACCTCCAACATGAAGGTCTGCCAGGCTATCTTTCAACAAAAGGAGAGTGTTGTTCTATGGTGGAAGACACTCCTGCCGCAATTGAACATGGTCGTCGAAGACGTGTCATGGGAAATGTTTGAGGAACGGTTCCAAGAGAGGTATCTGTCTGAGGAATTCATTGAGTTTCAGCTCAATGAGTTCAACTCCTTGAGACAAGGTGATCGTACGGTGCCCGAGTATGAGGCTTGTTTTATGGAGTTTCTTCAGTATGCTTCGCACCTAAATATAGAGAAACTTAAGGTCAACAAGTTCATGTTTCGACTTAATGTTAAAATTCGTGAAAGGTTAGGATTATGATGCCTCAAACCTTGCATGATGTTGTCCAAAAGGCCCTCATATCAGAGGATGATCTTATCATTGGGGGTCAAAGCAGGACTCCAGTGAGACTAGAGGGTAGGTGTCATCTGGTGCGCAATAACCTCGGACACCATCTAGACATTCACCAGGATATCGTGGTTTCTAGAGAGGATCCACTTTCACTATACCTTGATGACCAACGCCTTAGCAGTGGACTCCTTACCGAGGACCACAACACCAACAACAACGTCGACCACAACAATAATAGTTTAGGCCTATTCAACACAATAGACCAGGGTTCTAGGCCGATGGGTCGTCATCTTTTTCCTTGGGTACTGGGAGTACTGGAACAAAGAAGGGGCTTTGGACTTGTGGGGAGTCACATTACCAGCGTGACTTCCCAGTGGAGAGGACTAGAGCATCCAGATCATCCGTACCCACTACCATGGGAGATTTGGGCAAGGCCCATCAGATTCATGCAGCGGTGAATAACTGCCAGGTAGAGCACCAGTTGACTGTGATTGAGATGTCAGGTACCATCGCTGACCAGACTTTTAGTATTTTGATAGATCCAGGTGCTTTCATTTTTGGGGCAGCACTAAAAAGAATTAAGGTAAATGCAGTTGAACAGGACGATTTTAGCTTTGTAGAAATGGCTTTGGGAGCCTAACAAAAGGTTGGTTGGAAGGTTACGGGATGTATCCTTAACCTGGGAGAGTTTTTCACTAGGGCCAACCTATACGTCATGATCTTAGGATCTTATGATGTCATGATCGGTATGGACTGGTTGGAATCACATGACGTGATACTCGACTGTAAGACGAAATGATTGAGCTTGATTGATGACGAAGGACAAAGACATGTGATCGTAGGTAGGAACCTGGGAGTCTCCCTGAGGTTCATCTCTTCCTTGCAGCTATGGAATAGCATGTGCAACGTATGTAAGATTTATGTGATCCTTGCGTTTAAAAAAGAGAGAGTAGAGGAAGATCTAGAATACCTTCTGGTGGTGCGAGAGTTTGCAGACGTCTTCCTTGAGAAGTTACCTGGGATGTTGCCTGAGAGGGAATTGGAAATTACCATAGACCTAAAACTGAGGACTGAACCAATAGCAATAATGCCTTATCGGATGTTGACTTCGGAGTTACAGGAGTTGAAAATGAAACTGAAGGATTTGTTGGACCTAGGACTTATATGCCCAAGTGTGTCACCATAGAGTGCGTATGTTATCTTCATACAGAAGAAGAATGGGTTGTGGAGACTCTGCATTTACTATTGTCAATTGAATAAGTCAACGATCAAGAATTAATATCTGTTTCCAAGGATGGATGATTTGTTTGATCAGATGAAAGGCGCGACGATGTTTGCAAAGATCGACTTGATATCAGGGTATCACCAGTTACAGATCAAGGAGGATGACATCCCTAAGACCTCCTTTAAGACAAGGTTTGGACATTATGAGTTTATTGTTCTACCGTTTGGATTGACGGATGCCCCAGGGGTATTTATGAGTTTGATGAATAGGGTGTTTCATGAATATTTGGACAAGTTTGTCCAATTTTTCATTAGCGATATTTTGATTTACTCTCGGATGATGGAGGAGCATGCCGAGCACTTGCGCATGGTACTATAGTGTCTACGAGAGAACAAATTGTATGGGAAATTGTCTAAATTCTCATTTTATCAATTGAAGATTCACTACTTAGGGAATTTCATCTCCGACAAAGGTATCGTCGTGGATCCATAAAAGGTCGAGGCTATTATGGAATGGCATGTGCCGAAAAATGTCCCTAAAGTGCGTAGCTTCATGGGTTTAGCAGGATACTATCGATGGTTCGTCGAGGGTTTTTTCGAAGATAGAAAATCCGATCACGAAATTGCAGAAGAAGAACAAGAAGTTTGTTTGGACCAAGAGATGCGCGGAAGCATTTCAGAGGCTCAAGGAGATGTTGAAAACAACACTGATACTAAATGTCCCTAACATGGACACTGAATTCTTGGTATGCACTGAAACATCCAAGGAAGGCTTATGTGGAGTCTTGATGCAAGACGATCAAGTGATCACTTACATCTCGAGAAAGTTGAGAAGGCATGAGGAGAACTGTGCAAAGCACAATTTCGAGTTGTTAGCCATTGTTTATGCATTGAGAGTTTGGAGATGCTACCTTATTGGATGGAAATTCGAACTAAAAATGGACCATTTTGGACTACAACACATCTTTACGCAAAGTGACTGGAACGCTCGACAACGACGTTGGTTGGAATCGCTTAGCGAGTACGATTTTGAGATTACTTACATAAAAGGAACAATGAACAGAGTGGTGGATGCATTGAATCGAAGACCACACATCTTTTCAGTGATGCCTCTTCAGACGAATCTATGTGAAAATATTATAAATTTATAGCACGATGATGACTGATACAAAGAGGTTAAGGATTTGATCGAACAAAACACAATGATGGTACAAAAATTTGAAGGATTTACTATGGATAACACCAGATTATTGAGATTTAAAATTTGAATTTATGTACCTCCCAATGACGAGTTGAGGAGTTTGATCCTAAACAAGGCTCACAGAGCAATGTGCATGGCTCACCCAGGAGTCACAAAGACGAGGGAAGACCTTAAACCCTTATTCTTCTGGAAACAAATGAATGAATAAATAGTCAACTACGTGGCAAGATGTCTAGAATGTTAGTAGGTGAATGATGAACATAGACATCCGACAAGATTACTATAGTCACACGCTATTTTGGAATCGAAATGGGAGGTCATTTCGATGGATTTTGATTGTTGGATTTCCATTGACGACAATGAGACACAAATAGATTTTTGTGGTAGTCGACACTCTAACAAAGAGTGCTCATTTTATTCCTGTGCATACAACATATCAGGCACCTGACATAAAGAACACCTAGAACAGGAGAAAAATCACCTTCACAAATTCTTCAAGAGCATAGGTTACAAAGATAAAGATATTGAGAATGCAATAAGGAAATCCCTAGAAAGATAAAAATAATAGACCACAACAAAGAAACAACCAAACATCAAGCCCCACTGCCTACCTCCCTTACACCCAAGGAGTCACTGATAAAATTGCAAAAATATTGAACAAGAAAGAGATTAAGACCTCATTCTGACCATTTGATACCATCAAAAAGAAAATGAGATCAGTAAAAGACAAACTTGACCAACATAATTGCAAAGGAGTATACAGAATAAAATGTTCATGTGGCAAATGCTACATTGGAGAAATATGTCATTCTTTTCACACCAAGATTAAAGATCATGGTGCTGACATTAAGAATGAATGAACTCGCACCTCGGTATTATCTGAACACTCTCTCACAACAAAGCATCATGTACGCTTAGAAGACACCAAAATATTAGAAAAAGAAGACCACTTCCTTAAACAACGAATCAGGGAAGCAATGAAAATCATCAAGAATCCCAATAACCTAAATAGAGACAATGGTCTAGAGATTAGTGATAGTTGGATCCCGCTCATCCATGAAAGAAGATAGTATTATCTTGATCCCCAGGACTCAAGAACTTGCACCAGTACTCGGTTCTAACCTATTTTCTCCACCAGACTTTTAAATTTAAAAATTAATCTAACTTAATAACTAAACCTAACCTAATTATTATTAAGATTTTATTAAATCCTAGGGTTTTACATAGCCAACATTTAGGCTTCACATAAGGCGACATAAACTAACCTTCACCCTGAGATTTACTATCTTCTCCCCTAGACTATTAAAATTAAAAACTTAATAACTAAAACTAACCTAATTAATACCAACAAACATCATTAAAAGTTTCATGATTTCTTACCTTAATCTCCTATAGAATTTGTTACCAATAATTTAAACCTAAAACTAGCATAAAACAATAATAATAATAATAATAATAATAATATTACCACAATTAAAATTAACCCTAAATTTACCTAAAACTAGCATAAAACATTAATAATAATATTAATATTAATTGGATTATTAAATTAAATAAAAAAATTCCACCTTACCTTCCTCTTTCCTCTTACCTCTCCTCATAACTTACCACTTAATATATTAATAAGCAAAAATTTCATTAAATACTTATTATTAATTTTTTTATTAAATCCTATGGTTTCACATATTCGACTTTAAGTTTCCTCCGCTTCACTTTATTATGTATTAGGGTTCTTCTCTTGTAATTTTCCTCAAGATTTTATGTCTTGAAGATGGATCACGTTGTGGATCCGAAACGTCGACAAGCAATTGAGAATATTGTGGTTCTTCCGATAATTTCTGAAAAAACAAAACTCTCACCACAAAAATCTAAATTATCACTAGATTTTTCATTAGTGAGATTGTGAGGCTGCATGGCGTGCCTAAGAGGATTATATCCTATAGAAGAATGGTGTTTACATGACGATTTTGGACTAGTTTCCAAGAGGCCTTGGGAACCCAAATTAACTTTATTACTGTGTATCACCTGGAAACAAATGGGTAGACCGAGCGAACAAACCAGATATTGGAGGATATGTTGTGTATGTACATGATGGACCAACATAATCATTGGGAGGAATTATTACCATTGGTTTCGACTGCATTTGAGTTGGGATCGACTTGAGGATAGGGTTCTGGTGCAACTTGAAGCGATACAAGAAATGGAAGATCAAATGCAAATGATAAGACAAAGGATAAAAGAAGCGCACGATCGAAAGAAGAGTTATGTCGATGCACATCTTGTCAATTGCAGTTATTAAGTTTGCGATCAAGTCTTCTTGCGGGTGAAACTGCATAAGAGTTCGATCAAGTTTGGAAATGGTTATAAAATGTCTCCTAGGTTCATGGGACCTTTTGAGATTGTGGAAATGAAGGGGTTTGTGCCCTATCGACTAGCCTTGCTTGATTCTTTGAGGCGTATGCACGATGTTTTTCATGTATCTGTTTTGAGACATTATATTAGTGATCCTACACATGTTATTGACATGAGTTCCTTGCAGGTATCTGATGAGGGTGCACTCACAATGGAGCCAATCTAAATCTTGGACCATCACATTCGACAACTATGACGTCTAAGAATAGATCAGATCAAGGTCCAGTGGGACAACTATAGTCAACACTCGACAACCTAGGAGGATGCATATGATATGCATCAACAATTTCCATTTTTGTTTGATAGCTAGACCTATGATATTATGATGCACTTTATTTCGACACTTACAAATTGTGAAACTTTGAGAAGAAGTTTAAAACAAGAGGGGTTGTATGTAACATCCCTCTCTTGCGTGCACTGAGAGAAATTATTCTTTGAGGACACTTGTGTGCAAGTGATCCGGTTTATTATACTATTGGTTGTTTTGATTATGATTATGAGATATTGTGGATTTGATGATATGTTATTTTGTTGTATTTACATAGACATGTGTTATTGAATGGGTTCTCCTGAGTGTGTAAGACTCTAGACATTGAGGATGCAGAGGCATCGATGAAACCCTTGGACTCCGGATTGAGTCAGGGAGTGGACCGTTAGGGTTTGAATGTTGTTGATATGACATATGTACATATGATTAGATGTTACAATGATTGATTATTATTGCTAACATGATTCATTGATGGATGCAGGCTAACGATAGCTTGCTGACCAAAATCACATTTGAAGTAGATGGGTCACGCACGACAACTAGAGACATTGAGGGAGAGGTGTGGCAGCAACCCTACCACAACCTACTAGCACTCCCGTCATGGCTCGAATTGTAGGTTAACAATTACCTAGTTCTAGAAGACCCGCGATGTCATGAGGGCGGACTGTGACAGTCGCTCACGATGATTATAAGGGGCACAAAATAAGGCAAGGTCCTTATTCCTTAGAGGCCCTTATTCTCCCACAAGATCACCTGACATAGTATTGACTCCAGGGGTTTGACGTCTACCAAATTTAGTCAAGAGGCGAGTGGCACCCTTGGAGCACGTAGTGCGTCTTGAAGGGCATGCCACGCAAATAAAAATGGAAAGAGGTGAGTGGCACCCTTGGAGAACGTAGTGCATCTTGAAGGGCATGTCGTGCAAAGAAACAGAAAGAGGCGAGTGGCACCCTTGGAGCACGTAGTACGTCTTGAAGAGCACATCGTGATTTTAATTGATAAGTTAATAAACCTAATTCCTAGAAAACTATGCCACCTTAGGACTTGGTCGGACTTAAATTATATGATGGTATGAATAAAGTTAATAACTAAAAGTTCCCTTAAAAAATTTCGCCCAGCTTAGTGAAATTAAAACCTAGGTCTAAGTAGAACACGTGGATAAGGAAAAACTATATAAACATGTAATAAGAAGGGGGGGAAGAAATTCAAACTTAATTATTAAAGTATTTTATTTTATTTTTTATAATGGAGGATTAAATTTATTAAAAGGGTAAATGGTTGTTTTTATCTACACTTGCTAAATTTGATTTTTGGTTAAAAAGGAAAAAGGGGGAAACTTAAAAGAAAAGGAAACTTAAGGAAAAGGGAAAACTTAAAGAAAAAGTTGGATGCCTAACTTAGTAAGGAATCTAGCCTTTGGAACTTTCTATTTATGAACTCAACTAGGATTTAAGTAAGGCATAAGTCATTTAAGAATTGTAAGAGAATATTGGGACACCAAGGAGCATTTTTAGGAATGCTTTTAGGTGGGTTAGGGAAATAGGAATAATTAATTAATTAATAAATTTGATTTTTCTGGTGCAACTAGGGGATCGGATGACATATGTACGGGGGAGGTTTTTTGAAATTAATTAAATGAAAAAGGAATTTAATGATAATTTGGGAAACTAATTACTTTAAACTTCTATAAAAAGGATGGTGGAGGGGGAGTATGGATCACATCTAGTTTGCATAATGTTACGCTGCTAAAATTTTATCTTGACTGAACTTTCTCTTGTGGGAGTTGGGATACCCAGCTTGGGTGATGAGTAATAGCTTGAACTTGCAAGGGAGTTAGGTGCTAGTATTCTCTGGTATTGTGTGTGTGGCCCCTTTGTAGCTCAGGGGGATTAGGGGGAAGAAGAGTACCCCTAGCGTTGCCTGGGAGGTATCAGTGAGGTCACATTGGTTGGAAAGAAGGATATGAATGGAGCACATGTGATCCAGATGGATATTAGTGGACACCCACCTTTTCCAACTGGCTCAAAATAGTTTTCTGGCAATTTTGGCAATTTACTATTATTAGCAAGTTTCACTTTCGGGGCCATTTTGAGGGCCTAAATGAAGGTTTTTCAAGATCATCCCAAATCACTCATATAGAAAGGCATCATTGAGGCCCCAAAATGAATCTCCTTGATGATACCTTTCCAATGGGCTATCATATGCCTAAAATGGAGATCGTATGCAAAAGTTACGACCCCGGGAAGTTAATGTACTAACTTACCCAAATGGGGCCCACATGACTTCTGGTGCTTCACCTCCCAGGGTTAGGTTTTTGGATGTCAAGGGTTTTTGGCATTCCTATTTATTGTAAAAGGCCTCCAGAGACTCATTTTAATCATCTTCTTTCAAATGAGCTCAGCCGTCACATCCCTTCTCAGAGATACGCCGCCACCATTCCAACAAGCTTATTTCCGCTGCATTTTATAGTTTCAGCTTATTTCATTATTGAATAGAAAACCAGTTTTATTGTATCTCTGTTATTTTTGTGTTAATAATCTATCAATAATCTATATGCATTTCGTTCTTCTCATAAAATCTGGATGAGTGGTATCAGAGCAGTCTGCTCCTTGTCGTCTTAATGCATGTCCCCAACGAGGTTAGAGTACGAAGAGTTGGGTCTTGAGCTTGTTTCTCTTGAGGAAAAAAGATCTCTCATGCCCAAGAGACCTCTCATGGCAAGATAAAAGAAATATGAAAAGATATGAGATCCTTTCAAACTGTTTATTGAGGAATCCCTCACGCAACATAGGAACAAGATGTTGGATAGTTTCGCACAAAACCTTTGGCGGCTACCAACATGCAACACATATTCTTCGAGCAGAGGCACCACCCCCTTAAAGGTACAAATAAACTTCGATATTCCTATATTTGAAGGTCATATAGACACAAATGTTGTAGACAAGTGGTTAAATCTGCTAGAAGGGTATTTTTCTATCCATAACTTCTCGAATAGAGAAAATATTACTTTTGCACTCCTCAAAGCCGTCCCCCATGTTAAAGATTGGTGGGAAACATTCTGTGATAAAAAGGAAACAGAGGAACCCTCATTATTTACAGTCACAGCCACCTAGGATTCCTTCATGGATTCTATTAAGGAACAATACTACCCTGTCAGAAGTTATGAAGACTTATATACCAAATGGATCACACTGCAGCAATAAAGAGACCAAACAGTGCCAGATTTCACAAATATCTTTCATACCTTGCACACCAAGATGGGTATCAAAGATTCAGAGCGACATCTAGTTCTCAAGTATCACGGTTCTCTGCATATATACATCCAGACCAAAATGGAATTTCTAGACATCTCATCCTTGGGTGCGACTTATTGATATGCCGTCAAAATCAAGTAGAAGCTCAAACAAAAGACATGACAATTTGGGCCTAGGAACCCCACACAACAAAAGATAGGAAAGGGAAGCCCCAACCCACAGAACAAAGAAAAAATAAAATATGGACAGTATTAGGACAACCAGTCCAAGCCACAAGAAAAGAAGGACATGGGAAAGACAAAGAAAGATACCAGGAAGTTGTGCGACTTCCATAAGATCCCTTGGCATAACATTGTTGATTGTCACTCAAAGAAGTTGCTGGTGGCCGAAGTGAAATCCTCTGAATTAGATGAGGGTTCTTACTCTGAGCTAGAACCAGAAAGGGGAAGATGGATCATTGATGCGGAACCCAGTGCCACCGTTTCTACCACCAAGATCTAGCCTAGTGAACCAAATAAGCTAGAAGAAGGAGAGCGCCTCTCCCATTCGAAAATGTGGGTAAAAGGCACCCCGCTACACTTCATCATTGATAGAAGTATCCAGAAGAAACTCATCTCTGCAAAGGTCATTAAGCAGCTGGCCCTGCCCACAATGCCTCACCCGCAACCCTACAACATTGGATGGCTCCGCCAGGGAAGCGATATCCGCGTCAGCCAACAATGTCGACTGTCATACAACATCAAGCCCTTCAAAGACAAGGTATTGTGTGATGTTTCTCCTCTCGAAGTTTGTGATGATCTTTTTGGCCAACCTTATTTATGGAAACTTCATGCTGTATATGAGTCTAGGTCTCGTAGTGTTATTATTACTTTGAACAGTAAATTGTACAGGATACCTAAGGCAGTCCCACCTAGTGTTATTTCCTTGATCTCTGCTAAGCAATGTAGGAAGGTCGTATCTCAGATGGGGAAGTTTGTCTTCTTCATGATTCTCTCTCAGAATAAGAGAAAGATCACAACCACATCCAAGGTCTCTGCAACCGACCTCTCCACACAGCAGAAGCAAGTAGATAAGGTCATGGAAGAATACTCGGATACATTCTCCTCACCTACCGGGGTACCTCTGCACTTCCAGGTCAAGCACCCCATTGATCTGACCCCCAGTGCACCGCTTCCCAATGGGCCAGTCTATCATCGCTCTCTGTTAGAGAATGAGGAGACCAAGCGACAAATCCAAGAAATTCTCTACAAGGGGCACTTCTGTCCCTTCTCATCACCTTGCGGGAGTCCAATAGTGTTGGTATAGAAGAAATATGGAACCTGGCGACTCTGCATTGATTACCAGGCTCTGAATAAAATCACAGTCAGAAACCGGTACCCGATTCCCCGAATCGACGACCTCCTTGATCAACTTACGGGGGATAAATACTTCAATAAGATTGATCTGAAGTCTGGATATCACTAGGTCCCAATATAACAGACATATGTATGGAAGACAACCTTCAAGTCAAAGGAAGGCCTTTTTGAATGGTTAGTCATGCCGTTTGGTTTGACAAATTCTCCAACCACTTTCATGAGAAAGATGGAAGATATCCTGTTACCATTCACCAATAATTTTTTAGTGGTGTATCTGGATGACATTCTCATTTACAACAAGACTTGGTCTGAACACTTGCAACATATTCAACAGGTTCTTCACACCCCGCGGTAGCACAAGATATACGCCAACTTGGAAAAATGATCCTTTGGCATGGACATGGTCCATTACCTGGGATACATCATTGATCAACCTAGTGTACTTGTGGATCCAACCAAGATCCAAGTCATCTGTGACTGGCCATCCCCAACCACATTCACTGAGCTTCGGAGCTTCTTGGGCCTTACCAATTTCTACCACAGTTTTGTTTTGGGATTCTCCCATATTGCATGGACCCTCAGCCAAATCACTAGGGGTGGTGGTAAGGCAAAATTTGTGTGGGGCCGGTCCCAACAACAAGAATTTGATGATTTAAAGAAGCACCTGTGCACATCCCCAGTAATTTCACTACTAGACCTACATCATCCCTTTGAGATCGAGACAGATGCTTCAAACTATGTTGTGGGTGTCATTCTCACTCAGCGTGGCCACCCCGTGGCCTATAATAGTGAGACACTATCCAATGTTGTATTTTAGTAACCTACTTATGACAAAGAAATATAATCCATTGTGCTAGCCTTCCGCCAGTAGAGACATTACATTCTTGGGAAGGAGATAGTCATCCACACTGATCATAAGCCACTACAGTTTATGCAGACTCAAGGAAAAATGCAGAATGACCACCATCAAAAGTGGTCCACATACTTGCAAGAGTTCCACCTCAACATCAAGTATAAAACAAGAAGCACCAATCATGTCGTTGATTTCCTCAGCATACCATCAGTTGTGACACTCACCTCGGTGCTAGACTCTTGCAAACATGAGACCTATGGATGGCTCCAACTCTATGAGATAGACCCAGACTTTGCTACCACCTACTAAATGTTGGGTGCAAACATAGTTGTCAATAATGTTTATATTTAGGATGGGTTGTTGTGTCATCTGGGCCATATCATTGTTCCATAAAGTGAGCGAGCGAAGTTGATCTGGGAATCCCACTACAGTCGGGTGGCATGACACTTCAACATCGAAAATACAATGGTGATGCTACAGAAACATTTCTACTGGCCGAAACTCCAACAGGAGGTTAGCAAGTATATCAGGTCCTGCACTGCCCGAGCTATTTCCAAACCAACCACTAAGAAACAGGTCTTGTACACCCCTCTTCCTACTCCTAATAGGCTATTGGAATCCATCTCAATGTACTACATGTCAGTCCTCTCGTCCACCAAGTGGGGAAATGACTGTGTTTTTATGGTTGTTGACTTCTTTTCTAAGATGGTGATTCAGGTTTCCAGCAAGAACATAATCACAGTAGAGGCCACTGCCAAGATCTTCTTTGAACGGGTCTGGGTACATTTTGGAATCCCACAAACCATTGTCTTAGATAGGGATATTCGATTTCTTAGCACATTCTAGTCGAGCCTCTGGTCACTGTTGGACACCAAGCTAACCAAATCCACAGCCTTCAACCCCCAGAAGGATGGCCAAAACAAGGTCATAAATAGAATGGTTGTGCATATCCTTCGCATGTATAATTCAAATAACCCTTCCACATGGGATGAGATCCTTCCCTATGTCCAACATAGCTACAACTAAGCCCTGCATAGATCAATCGACCACAACCCTTTTCAGGTGGGGTTGGGATTCCAACCATTGGGTCCCATAGATGTTGCACTTCCCATTGTAGTCACCTCAATCGACTAATCTCTTGTTCCAACTGAAGTTGACAAAGACACTTGGTTCATTGAAAGGATCCAACACATCAGTCAACATGTTCATTATATACTACAACAACGCCATGATCAACATCGGGTGCCACATAAATTTCAGGTGGGAGACAAAGTTTGGTTGCACTTGCAGAAAGAACGCCTTATAGGACCCCATCAGAAGATTTTCCCACTTTGTTATGGGCCGTACACCATCACCAAGGTTATGGGGGATAATTCTTTTGAGCTCAACATTCTTCCTTTCCTTGGCCTGCACCCAATATTCAACGTGGATCTCCTTCGCCCTTATTTCCCACCATTATTGGACACCTCAAACTTAGCAGAACAACTGACAGCAATAGAGATCAACCTCGAATTCATCCAACATGAATCCAATTATAATATTGTGGACACACAAATCAAGGTAACTCGACAACAAAGGATCCATCTTTATCGAGTTGTCAAAACAGGGCAGCTCCTACACCAAGGCAAGTGGCTCACTTGGGGCCAAATTCAACAGAAATTTCCTCATTTGATGGGGGAACTCAACGAAATGGAGACCATTGATTCCTAATGAGGGAGGATTGATCCATATGGATATCGGTGGCCACCCACCTTTTCCAACTGGCTCAAAATAGTTTTCTGGCAATTTTGACAATTTACTATTTTTAGCAGTTTTCACTTCTGGGGCCATTTTGAGGGCCTAAATGAATATTTTTGAGGATCATACCAACTCAATGATATCCAATGGAATCAATTAGTCCCAAAAATGAATCTCGTCTATGATACCTTTCCAAAGGGCTATCATATGCCTAAAACGAAGATTGTATGCAAAAGTTACAACCCCGAGAAGTTAATGTACTAACTTACCCAAACGGGGCCCACATGACTTTTGGCGCTTCACCTCCTAGGGTTAGGTTTTTGGATTTCTAGGGTTTTTTGAATTCTTGTTTATTGTAAAAGGCCTTCAAAGACACATTGTAATCATATTCTTGTGAAAGAGTGCAACCATCACATCTCTTCTCAGAGATAAGCTGCCACCATTCCAACAAGCTTGTTTCTGCTGCATTTTACAGTTCCGACTTATTTCATTATTGAATAGAAAACCAATTTTACTGTATCTCTGTTATTTTTTTGTTAAGAATCTATCAATAATCTGTATTCATTTCGTTCTTCTCATAAAATCTGGATCAACACATGGGACAATGACCTCAGAGCATTCAAATTTGGCTAAGGTACACCTATTAAAGTTGTTACTTGCAATGAAATTTTATTTACACTTGTTTAGTTTACTGGACTCATATGAATATTTCATTGCCATGAGATTTCCTTGGCCATGTATTTCTACAGTAATTGTAATTCCATTTTTGCTTGATTCATTCAGTCAGAACCCCTTGCTATCCAAAGTATCCTTTATTTCTGAGTTACTGTCTAATTGCGTGTGGCTAGAATGAGGCCCGGACTCAAACCTTGCCTGCGCCTTTGTATCTCCTGCCTACTTTTTTTTTATTCCTTGATTGCACTTTTATTTCATTATTTGCTTCTCCACAGAGAAGATCTGGATGCATATTTGTGTTTATCCTCTGTTCCGTGATCCTTTAAGTTAATAGTTTGTGCCTGAGCAGTCGGCCAGGAGCCAAATCGATTGTCTTTCACTCCGGTGTTAAAGATTTAGATTCAAATGACCTACTTTCCTGTGCATGGATAATAAGTGTAGGGTCATTCCTCTGCCAATCATTTAATTTCTCTGAGTTCCTATGCATTTTCCCTTGACATGTAATCTCCACACCCTCTCTTTTTACTTGAGTTTTCACTATGCATTTACACCTTTTATTAACCCTCACTTTACCCAACATTTCCTCTTCATTTCTCTACGTTTCCAGATCTTTGACAACTGCATGATGATTGTGTGGGTAATACTTGGAGTGTGCAATGCTCAGGCGCTATCATTGTTAGTCAAGAACTTTATTGTTATTTACACAACATTCTAGTTATGGTTTTTATTGTTCTTTAGTTATGGATTTTATTGTTATTTACACAATGATCTAATATGGATTTTTATTTTCCTTATCTATGGATTTTATTGTTATTTACACAAAGATTTTATGATTTCCATTGCGATTCGTTAGCATTTATCGGCATTTGATTGACTAACATTGAATAGTGATATTATTTTAGATAGCTATATCATTGTTTAAACAATGTTTTATTCATAGACAACAATATTATGGTAGACAATGATATCATTATTAAAACAATGATTTCTTTTAATAGATAGTAATATTATTGTAGACTTCAATATCATTGCTAAACTTCAATTTATCAATAGACAACAACATTATTGTAGACATTGATATCATTTTTAAAACTGTGATTTTACCACTACGTTTTCCCTTGTACAATGATCTCATATCTCTGCGTTTTTCCTTTTGAATGATCTCTAAATCTCTGTGTTTTTCCTTTCAATGATCTCTAAGTCTCTGTGTTTTCTTTTGTATGATATTTGGTCTCTGATATTTCCATTTAGAATGATCTCAGATCTTGGCATTTTTCCTTGTAGAATGATCTCAAATCTCTTTGTTTTTCCTTTTGAAAGATCTTTGAATCTCTACGTTTTTCCTTTGAATGATCTCTAAATCTCTGCATTTTCTTTGTATGATCTCTGGTCTCTGCATTTTTTCTTTTAGAATGATCTCTGATATCGTTGTTTTTCCTTGTAGAATGATATCTGATCTTTGCATTTTTCATTTTTGAATGATCTTTGAATCTCTGTGTTTTCTTTTGTATAATCTCTGAGCTCTGCAATTTTCTTTTATGATTAATCTATGCATTTAGCGAATAACATTCTGATTTCTGCATTGGCCTGGCTAGCTGTGATTTTGGGGCACTTTTTCCCAGCTTTTTTCTCTCCTTAATTTAATGATTCACCTTCAGTTTACTATTTTTAACACGTAGGTTGGATTCATGATGGTTGTCTCCTCTAATGTAGAATTATTATTTAATGTATTGATTAAATAACACAATTGTTCAATTATCAATTCAATGGTTTTATTTTAGGATAAAGGGGATGCAAATGGATGACTGTAAAGTTTTATTTATAATTATTGATTTAATAGTATTACCATGGTTTATTATTGGTTATGATGGTTGACTATGATGGTTTTAGTTTTAGTTTATATAAACGTTTCTCATCATAGACCCCATATAAAAATGATATGGTGATTAGACAAAAGGGTCTTGAGTAATAGTTTATATTAATGAGTGGGAAATAAAATGGAGTTAAGTAGATCAAATAATTTATATTAATTTGTTGTCTTATCTTTAAAGTCTCAATGTTTTTAGTATAATAGAATGTTCATTGATTTAATAAGGTTATAATGATAAATCATAGCTTCATTGAAAATGGAATTATGACAATTGCCTCATGGTGTAATTGTCATTTTTAAACGTTTGTGATGTAATTTTGGAGTCGTACGCATAATAATGAAATGAGTTAATTGTCTATTCTATCCTCACAACGTAGGAAGTACTGAAGGATTGTCCATAGAATTAGGTGAATGGAATTAGGCGGCCTAAGTGTTATAAAATTCTTTGCGAGTATGTTTACTTTGGAATATCCTTATGACATATTTTTGTTTTAGCTAATTACTGTTGTTGGAATGAATCATAGACAAAAATTGTGTCAATCAATTGTTTTAGGATATGTGTAATGTGCCTTTGTAGAATGTTTCGTAGGTAGTAATTGCGTCAACTAATTGATGTATGTTTTGTAGTATAACTTCCTGTCGCGCCAAGAATACTTGATAATTAATATTGATGGTTGATCATTATTTATATCTTCACTTCATTTTATTTGATGTATGGAACTGTGTCGATAATTATGAACTTTTTATGTGGATCTTGTGTCGTTGTTATTTATGTCCATGCATTGGCTTTGTTTCATTATTGGTTTCGATGATGTGTTTCTTGAAATGTTATCAAATTGTGCGACGATTCTATTATCCTATTGTAAAAAAGAAGAAGCAGATAATTTTACCCTTTTTACCTCATTGTTCATTGTCATCATGGAGGGGTGTTACAGTTTTCAAAGAAATGCCTATTCTAAATGCCTCAAGGCGGTTTTCATCATGGGGATTTTTATTCGTTTTTTGAGATGGTCTTCATTTGTTTTGCAATAGAGGTAAGTATTTCCTTCTTTCTCCCCAGTTGTAGTATCTTCATGATATTCTTAGATCAATAACTTGTGCTACATAAATAATCATTCTCTTTCTTTCAATTCTTAATCCTTTGGTTATTTAATTTTTCATCAAATTTCATGCAACTCTTTGGAACCATTTGTTAGTTAAGTTGAGATAGTTGATCCTTTGGGATCTAGTAAAAAAACTAGCACATGTCTTGCAATACATGATGATATTATGGAAGAAGAGATATGCGATGAATTTCTTCTTCCAATAAACATAAAAATGATCACAAACAATTCATATGAAACATATTTGAAAAAGAGTAATGAAGTAGCTTTCATTTTAACACGTTGAAGAGTGGTAGTTATCCTAGACTACCCAATGATGTTTCGATGACAAATTTTTCATATGATATCATATTTGAGTGATTCAAAATACATTAGGAAGTAAATTTATAGGGAAATATTTATTAGAAATGGGTTTTGAAAATGTGTATTTTTGGTATGTTAAATCTGTTAAGAGACAACTTGCATGTTAGAGTTGTTTATAGTTTCCTTCTTGGACCAACAATTATGTTTTTGGGCATAGCTATTTACTTTGATGTTGTATTGATGCGATTCCAATGAGAGATTTATCCAGGAGGATCTCCACACAGGGAATTATTACTATGCACACCATGGAGAAGATCATTAAAATGTTGACTAATGATAGGTGACAAAGAATGATTAATTTTCATTTAAATTGTAAAAATGATTAATACATTAAATGAGTGTGATAAGCTCATGTATTATTCATTCAAATTGGAAAAATGTTTGATACTTGAAGTGAGTGGAAATTACTCATTTATTTTTCATTTAATTTGTAAAAAGAGAATTTAGTTTTGTGTGAGAATCCACCTCAAAAATTAGTTTCCTAGTTTCAAGGGGAGGTTAAGACTCTCATGATTTTGTTTGGGATTCTTCCTCATTATATCCCAAGTAGTTTCCTCATCTCAAGGGGAAGTTGAGAGTCTCATAGCTTGGTTGAGATGCTTTCACATTTTTGTCCTTTGAGTTGTTATTAGATCCTAAAATTGTGGATATTGTCTCCTTGAATTATGGAGCTAAGGAAACTATTTAAACTCCTTGTTGGGAGACATTTGGGGGAGCCCCTTTGAGGAGAAGAAACAAGAAATCATGCTTATATTTTGTAAGCCCCTTCATAGGGAGAGTTCAGAAACTTCATTAGGATAATTCAGCCCTGCATTGGGAGAGCCTTTTAGACCCTTCATTGGGAAAAGATTGTAGCCCTTTCTGTAAAGGAGAATCAACCCTATTTGGGTGAAGCAATAACAAATGGTTCGTTGTTACAACGAGTCTAGAGACGTAGCTAGTACAATTGGTGAATTTTGTTAACACATGGATGCCAAATTATATGTGTGAGTTTTGATTGCATTATCACTTGATTAAGTAGAGATTTAATTACACATATGCACATAATTATGACAATTTTTCTCATGTTCACATGCAATTAATCGTCAATAATAGTTCCTCATCGTAGACTGTTTGTAGAGAAATATCTCACATAAATTCCTGAATCAGAGATGAAATCATATTCATAGAAATAGTTCCAATAGAAACGATTTTTAAATATACTTTGAATTGATATGCATAATATTCTCACAAGTGACATGTTGAGCTACTAATGAGTATATTGTTGTAATGGACTTGAGCCTTATGCTGAAATCTTCAAGAATATGAGAAATAAAATTTACCCTTAGTAACATCCTTGGAATGAGTGGAAGTACTTGGTAGGTTTCCTAGGGATATGGATTTCATAGTTTAAAAAATGTAAAATATGCTAAGAAACAATCAACGTGCAAAATCGTAACAATGCATATTTTTGGTCAAATAGTCATTGTTTCATGCATAACTTCTTCATACAATGTTTAAATGAAGTGATTTTAATTGAATTAGAAACTATAATAAAAGGGTTATACTCCATATAAATAATTTTTAAAATTCTCTTAATT
>JZKD02S1592735.1:137097-147872 GCA_000966675.3 Picea glauca
GATTAACTAAATTAACTGAATAAAATATATGCAATAGATAAAATATCATTCTTTTATTTATTTAACTTGAATGGATACAAATAAAATCAATCCTTTAATATATTCAACTTCAACTAAATATGAGAGATACAACTCTCTGATACAATACCCAACTTGTAGTTCTCAGATCCAATTGAGAAATGAGGAATCCAACCCTCATAACAAGACTTGACTTGTTGATCTCACATCCAACTAATATGTAAGGAATACAATCCTCATGACAAGACTCAACTTTTAAACAAGCACCAACCTGATAGAATGAACTTTCATTCAATCCATTATATATATATATATATATATATATATCCACCAAGACACCTTCTTTCCCTTATATTCCTTTACTTATCTAGTCCTCCAAAAGGTGTGATTTTCAACCAATGTGCCTTTTGATAAGGAAACATTGCACCCCTTATTTAATTAACACAAATGGTAACTTTTATTAATTGATTTTTGTACACCAAATTAGGCATATATTTTCGTATGAATATTATGGAGCGATGGAAATGAACTTTAAAATTATACGACATGGGTTTTGTGCAAAATATTCCCGATTAGGGAACTCATAGATTGTTTCCCCATAAATTGTGCGAGGAGGCTAGTAGAAGAGTTTCTTTGAAGGAAACTTGCCCAAATTTTCCTTTCATCGTTGGATGCCAAATTGACTTCAGTACATTTTACCTTTTCGTGAATTTTTAAATCAACCTCCACATATATCCTTTGTTAGTGATTATTTAAAATCAACTTGTAAACATTTTACTTGATGGTTATATTAAAATTAGTTCCCTCTCAACTGTTAGTTACTAAATATTTGACTTGGTCTCACCCTTTTTTGTATTTTCTTCCTCATTTGACCGACAAACATCTTTTTGGTTGACTCAAGTAGGAGAAATTTTGACTTGAGTATTTCAATTATAGTCGACCCAAATTGATCTAGCCTCGACCCGACTTATATTTATCGATTTAATTTTTCTTCGACTTCGACCTTTAGGTTACTTCTTTCTTGGATCGACTCGACTTGGAAGAAAACCAAATTCAGAAATTCCACTTTGGTCATATTGACTTGATTTGGCCAACTTGTATTTCCCGACTCAATTTTCCTTCGACTTCCACCTTCATGGTAATTTACTTCACTTCTACTTGAATTGACTCGAGTTAGAAGAAAAACCGACTTGAGTAATTCGACTTTGGTCGTCCTAACTTGTATTTCCCGACTCAATTTTTCTTCGACTTCAATGTTCAGTCGATCAACTTGTATTCGACTCTTGTAGTCGATCGACTTGTCTTCTCCAACTTCCATCAATATACATGCTTGTAGACGGTTGACTTGTTTTTGACTTGTCTTGCAGTCGATCGAATTTTCTTCTCCAACTTTCATCAATCTGTAGGATTGTAGTCGGTGGACTTGTCTTCAACTCATATTGCTATCAATCAACTTCCAGATAGTCAAACTTATTGTTGTTTGAATTGACTTGACTTGTGACTCAATGGTGTCAATTATTTCTCACCAAAAATACACCATTGACATTCTATCTCATCTCTGGACTCTTCTTCATTTGAGATTTTCTAAATCACTTTTAATGAACCATGTCTTATTAACTTATTTATTTTTTATTTGTATGGATCCATATTGGATTATCCATTTACCATTTTTATCTACACATTTTCTTCACAGTTTCTTCTTTTGTGCATGGATTTTAATGCCACAATTTCAACCTTATACATTATAGGATGAGTGTATCAAGATCATACAATATATTAGTCAATATTATCCTTCTATTGATATTCAAGTCACATTCATAACATTATGTCCAATATTGACAATGTTTCTCAAGCCAATCTATCAATGATACTTCACTTATCTATCAAGGTTGACATCAATGAAAACAAAATTTCCAACACCAAGATCCTTTGAGTTGAAGTGAAATTTTGTGAGAATCCTCCTAGAGCCTCTTAGTCTAGGACTTTGGCTTGAACAGAGAATGATAGGTGTTTTGGTGACATTGGGAACATATCCCCTATGTTTCTTCCTTATTATTATGAGGACCTCGGTAGGTTTCTAGCTTGGTCAGTATGATCAATGTGGATATCAGTGGCCACCCACCTTTTCCAACTGGCTCAAAATAGTTTTCTGGCAATTTTTGTAATTTACTATTTTTAGCAGTTTTTAACTTTCGGGGCCATTTTGAGGCTCTAAATGATTTTTTTTGGAAAATGGGGAGAAATATGTAGGTTTCATCAATATTTCATCCAAAATGAATCTCCTCGACGATACCTTCCCAACGGTCTATCATGATCCTAAAACAGATATCGTATGCAAAAGTTACAACCCCGAGAAGTTGATGTACTAACTTAACCAAACGGGGCCCACATGAATTTTGACACTTCCTCTCCTAAGGTTAGGTTTTTGGATGTCTAGGGTTTTTGGAATTCCTATTTATTGTAAAAAGGCCTTCAGAGACTCATTGTAATCATCTTCTTGTGAATGCGAGTAGTCGTCACATCTCTTCTCAGAGATAAGTTGCCACCATTCTAGCGAGTCTTTCACTCTGTATTTTTACAGTCTCTGTACATTTCTTTCATTAATAGAAATCGTGTATTACTGTATATATGTGTTTATGATTGCATATTTGATACATTTATGTTATATTATTTAATATTTGCGATATCTCTGTGCATTTCTTTATTATATCTCTGCGCTCATTTTGTGCTGAAAATAATCTGGATTAGTGGTATCAGAGCAACCTACTCTTGATCATTTTTTTTCAGTGCATGTCCCCAACGAGGTCTGAGTATAGAAATTTGGGTCTCAAGCTTGTCTCTCTTGAATACAACCTCTCTTGCATGCCCAAGAAACCCTCCATGGTGGAAGAAAAGAAAAACGATGAAGCAGATGATCCTATAAATCTATTGCTCGAGAAAGCTCTCATGCGATAGAGGGATGGAATGATGGAGAATTTTTCCCACATCCTTCAATGTCTACCGATAGAAACAGACACATATTAATCAAATAACCACTTTGGAAGAACCTCTCCTTTCAAGGTACAGGTTAATTTTGATATTCCCATATTTGAAGGTCAGATAGATGCGGGTGCCCTAGACAAATGGTTAAATCTGCTAGACGATTATTTCTTTGTTCACTATTTTTCCGACAGAGAAAAGATCACCTTCAAACTCATTAAATCTCTCCCCCATGTCAAAAATTGGTGGGAAACTTACTGGGAGAAAATTTACACAGAGGAGTCTGGAATATATGGGGTTGAGCCCACTTGGGATTTTTTTGTGGATGTGGTAAAGGAACAATATTATGTTGTTGGAAACTATGAGGACCAATACATGAGATGGACCACAGTACAATAAGGGAGGGGCCAAGTAGTTATGGAGTTCACCAATACGTTCCATACCTTGCGCACGAAGATGGGTATCAAAGACTTCGAATGACATTTGGTTCTGAAATACTATGGGGCTCTACATAGATACATCCAAACTGAAATGGATTTTCTAGACATCTCATCACTCGGTGTTGCTTATCGATATGTTGTTAAAATTGAGCAAAAATTTAAGCACCAGAACAAACAGGAGTTTGGGTCTAAAAATCCAGAACAACCAAAGTATGACAAAGAAGGCCCTAACAAACAATCTTCCAAAAAGAAATCCAAGCCACATGAAAAGAAGGGTCAGGGGAAGACAAAGAAGGACACCGAAAAATGGTGCAATTTCCACAAAATCCCCTAACACAACACCGATGAATGTTTCTCAAAACAGTCATTGGGGGCCGAGATCAAACACAAGGAGTCGAACCCTGATTCTGAAAATACTAGTAAATGACAGATCATTGATGTAGACCCCACTACTATTGTCGTGACCACAACAATTCAAACAGAAGAACCAACAGATCCTGAAGAGGGGGAGCTCCTTTTTCATTCACAGATGTGGGTGAAGGGGACCCCGCTGCATTTTATTGTTGATAGAAAAATTCAGAAGAATCTCATCTCAGCAGAGGTCGTCAAACAATTGGGATTTTCGACAACACCACATCCGCAACCATACAACATCGGGTGGCTTCGCCAAGGACGAGATATTTGTGTCGGCCAACAGTGTTGATTGTCATATGACATCCAACCCTTCAAGGATGATGTATTATGTGATGTTGTCCAACTACATGTCTATGATGTTCTCTTGGGCCAACCATATATATGTGGAGATGCCATGTTGTTTATGAGTCTCGACCCCGCAGTGCCATTATTTCTGTTGGGGCTAAATATATGAACTATTACTTCCCACATTTAATTATCAATCGAGGCTCATAAGCTTCGAGGTGTAGGTGCAGGAAACACAGGATCAAAGCCTAGTCTAGCCTAATCTAAAGCTGGCAAAACAATCTTCAAACCCACACCGCAGGAAATTAACACTAAGGATTCATCAATGGGACATAGGAATAACTTAGTGCTATAAGGGCTTAGATCACAGTCTTTCATGCAATCAGGGTGATGTTCATGTGATTAATCATGAGTAGCTTACTCAAGTATTTTGTCTTTCAATGATTATTTCCTATAGCGGATCCACACTTAAATGCAATAAAAGAAATAGGCAAACGAAAATGAAATTCATGATAGAAACTAACACCTTAGGAAGAATTCCAATGAGGGAAGGCCATATCTCATGAGTTAGACCTCTAATCTATCCATTGGTGTTTGAAGCTATAAGAAATTCAAAATCATTCAATGCTAATCAACATTAAATATTTCCTTCTTATTTCAAAACATTTCTATTCTAGAGAAATAGGAACAATCAAATCAGGTGTTGTGGGTGCGAGTGACAAACCAGGTTTAGCAGAAAAGGATGTCTAACAAAGAAATCTACAAAATCTAAATCCACACCAAAAAAACAACTGGTACAAAATAATGAAAACTAAAATCATAAACCAATGCAGAAACAAAGCTAAGTACAAAGCCAAAGTAATTGCAAAAGCAAAGTAACATTACAAGGAAAAATATGCAAGAGAAACTCTATAAATCAAAGTAAGTTTTCAACTCAGAAATCATGCTTCAAGTGAAATGTATTAAGTACATGACCTGCTTATTAATCTAGTTACCATTCAATACAGAACAAATCTGCAATTCTAAGAGTATGATATTCAATTCTAAACGTTTTATGCGCCTCACACAGATTTGTATTCATTGTTGTCCCAAATTTCTTTAGAATGTCAGGGTTATTCAGACCCTATGCTCTGTTTATCAAATAGTTTATATCAGAAATCTTCAAGCAGTGATATGAATCAATGCACTTCGTATTTCTTGTATTTTTGAAATGAACACATCACACTTGAAAATCATTAAGTCTACCCTATCATATGAGTTTCTAAATGCATACAATCAAAGGGTAAGATCTCTAAGTTTTAGTTTTTGAATCAAGTATAAAAAGAATAATCGAAATGTAATAAATTGAAAGCAAATAATAAATCAAATATGTATGAAGATAAATAACCTCAACAAAACTCCTTTATGCAGCAAATGAGAATATAAAATGTTGATCTAAAGACTGTCAAAAAATGTAAATCTAGTATTCTACCTTATCTATAAAGAAACACAACACATACCAAAGGATGGGGGGCCTTCCAAACCTGGCTTGTGTTGTGGAAGAAGTCTACAATACTAAGGACTGATCCACACCATGTACAAGAACAACAACTCCTTTTTATTAGCTGAAAACTCCAAGGAATTACAAGCAGTCCTCCATATGTCCAATCTTCTTCACAAAAATGAATAGATCTCCTCCATTACAAAATGACAATAGCTACCTCTCAACCTTTTAACACTCTTATTTATACATAAAAATCATTGAAGAGAGTATGGGACCGAATCCCAAAGCTCTGATATCAAAATTTACATTTTTAAGACAAATCTTCAAAAATCTGGGTTTTATTGCAATATGGGCAGATTCAAGTTAGTCCCCCACCTGTATATTCCAAACCAATTCTAATTTTGCAAAAATTTCCATGTTTAACTCAATTTTCCATATTCTAGACAAAACCCATTCCACAGAATTTCTAGATCTGATTCCATATGCACAGAAATGGAGGTGCAAGTTGGTAGTTTGAGATTTTCACTAATTTTAGTAGAATCATTCCCCCTGAGATGGAGGTCCACACGTGTGAGTTGGGTGAATTCTGCCTCACTTGTATGGATGTAAACGTGGCTTTGGACAAAACCCATGTATCCAATTTTCCTCTAGAAACTTTCCAAAATTTTGAATTATTTCTAGTACCGGATTGTTTTTTATGTTGGTACTGGATGACCTGGAGCATTCTGGTACCAGATGGTTTCTAGAACATTCTAGTACTAGATGTGTTGAATTGTGGGTACCCAATGATATGGAGTGTGAGTACCATATGATATGGAGTGTGGGTACCGGATGACATGGAGTGTGAGTACCAAATGACTTATAGAACCTTCTGATACCAAATGACTTGGAGTATCGGATGAGCGCAGTATTGGTACCAGACGAAATGAGTACTGGATGACATGGAGTATGGGTACCAGATGACATGGATTATGGGTACCATATGACTATGCAGGTACCGATTGACTGTAGAACCTTCTAGTACCGGATGACTTGGAGTACCGGATGACCTGCAATGCGGGTGTTGTTCCCGAGTCTGTACTTAAGGCTTAAAAGTACAGTGTCAAGGCATCTGAAAGTATGATAAAGGTTGATAAAGGATTAAACTAACCTTCGGTATGGGAAACTAATAAGGATTTCTACGTTCTCATTGTCTAGCTTCCAACTATTCCTGGGTATTAATATCTTGTTCAATGGCTACCCATGAACGTTCCAATTCCTCCCGGGTGTCAGCAGTTTTAAGGATCGTGTCAAAAAGATTTAAAGCGATATGTATTTGATTGGATAGTCCGGGTTGAATATTAGGTTGAGTTACTGCAGGGACAATCATTAAGGAATAGTACCAGTAAGAAATGATTTAAGGAGAGTTTTCAACACTGTTTCGATTTGGTCGGAATAAGAGAAATTTTTGCATGAAGAACAAAATAGGAATGCAAACTGAAGGCCCTTTCCCGTAACTGTATTATTTTTAGTAAAAGATGTGGAATGAGAGAAAAACATATAGCTGTAGATAACGTAAGGTTCATATCAATAGAAAACTCACACATACACAGTAGAAGAAATTGACATAGAAATAATTGACATAGTGTAAATAAATATAAAATTCTGTAAATGCAAATTGGTCTTACACCTACTGATAGCTGGTGCAGAGGAAAGACAAGAAACAATTACAGAAAGATGAAATCCCCTCACTATAGTAGTGGTCGTACTAAATTATAGTGATACACATCAATTATGAAGAGTGAAACGAAATGAAACAAGAAACATAACGAAACAAACTTGCAACACAGTCGTGACGGAATCGGGAATCTTCGAATTTGCTTGTATTAACTTCTCAAATGCAAAAACTCTATTACAATCCTTTCCAAAAAGTCCCTGTTGTTTGCTCTTCTATTTGTGATCTGTTTATACAAATTTTCCCTCCTACTCTATTTTCAAAAAGTGCTAGGTGCTCGCCTTTGTGTGATTCGGTGCATATGATACATTTATCCACAAACTGGGATACAAGTTGTGAAGGCCCTGCTTGACAGTTGGGAGGAATGAAATCACTCCATCTCTTCTACTCTACTTTCAAAAGGTGCCAGGTGCTTATCTTTGCATGGATTCGGTACATATGATACATTTGTCCATGAACTAGGATACAAGCTGTGAAGGCTCTGCTTGACAGCTGGCCTCGGCGAAATAGCACTCTCGAGCCAACTGTGGAAGTTTATCACCTATTTGTGCGTCAATGATGTGAAGAGCACTGAGTTGTGCGCTCGGTTGAATCAAATGTTTATCAACTTGAGCCATATCTACCCTGTCCATCTTAGAGATATGCACTGAATCTCTTTCATTCTTTTCCTTTAGATCGAGGGAGATCTGACCTACATTCATTTGCCTTAGCGTCTCCGAGTCACCTCCATTCTCCATTCCTAGCAGCTCGCCATCTATGTCATTGAAGGCTTCTTGGAATGAATTGGTTACTTTTTGAACCTGTTCCTTGCTTAAGGTAATATTATGTTCCCAATCCTTTAACATAATATTACCTCTTGTTTTTTCAGCGATGGTGAGTCCTGGAGAATCTGTCGAAAACCTGTTGTTGGTAGCTATCACCGCCTCTTGAAAAGCGACCCAAGCAGCCTCTGCGTTCCTTTCTTTGACAGTCAGATTTTCTGAAATATGATGCATTAACATGCAATCTTCTCGGATCACCCCCACTTTGTCTAACAGACTTTGTTGTACAGAAGAGATCCTGCCCCTGATATCAATCACTCGAGATTTAAACCCCTCGACATCGATCATTTTGTTTTCGACAACCTCTAACTGAGCCTGTAACCCTGTGATCATACTCCTCTCCTGACTTTCCTGTACCCGACCATCTCGGATTACTGAATTTTCTTGTTCCAACTTGGTTTTGAGGACTTCAATTTCCTTTTGATCATCCAATCGGGCTAGTTCTATTTCTCCACTCGCCTGATTCTTAGCGCTTTTTGCGGCTGAAGCTACTCGGGCTTCAAGTGTCTTGATTAGGCGATTCTTTCTTTTGAGCTGATTTTTCAACATCCCGACCGAGAATTGATTTGGCGGCGCATACGCTCCTAGCGTCCCTGCGATTTCTGTGGCGAATTCCTCACTCTTTTTATTCTTTCCATCTGTCATCACTTTGAATTTTTTAGCTGTTGATCCTTCATCCTGGTAGAACTCCCTTTTCACAACTGCTTTCCTCTTTTTGTCAAAGAAGAACTCATTTGGGGGAAGTTCTTCCGCTCTGATAGGCATTAGCTCCTCACCAAAAATCCATCCCTCTTCTATACTCCCTTGCGTCAACTGCAAAGGGGTGACAAAAGTGACGGGTTCCCCAATTTGCTTCGCCGCCTTTCCTGGTGTGACGAGTGAGTCCTGCTCCTTCGGAGGATAAGAGGTCATCGTTTCAGTCTCTGGATTTTGAGTTTCTGGCGGGTCTGTGTTTCTTACTTCCACCTCTGGGCTATGTTCCTTGGGCAGGTCTGTGGTCTCTTGTTTTGTTTCGGGATTATTCTCATGCTCCCCTTCCTGATGTTTTTCAGGGTTAGAAATTTGCTTCTCAGAACTTTCAGCATCCTTCCCTTTTTCCTTGAAAAGACCCAAACCTCCCAGTACAACGGGGAGACATCTTTTTCTATGCTCCTGAAACTTTAAAACAGAGGCCATGTCCTCGGGTGCTAAAGATCTAATCCGAACTAGGACTTCCCCATAGGACCTCGCCCCTTAGAAAATATCATCCGAGGGTGAACCCTCTTGTTCAAACTTCTTCAACCCACAATTTGACAAATGGCTGCTTACAATTTTCTGAGGGTCATTCTTTTTATACTCAATGGAGACCAAACTCAAGTCTTCTAAGGTTGCAGCCTCAGCTTTAGCATGTCCAAAATCCAATAAAGAATAAGAATTTAGCCAAACGGGGAAAAACGACCATAACTTCTTTGATGATGCTTTGAGCTCTTTACTTACTCCGCCGATCACTGTTTGTCGGGAAATCTCGCGACATGCCAGCTTGTCGGGGATGAACAGTGGTAGCACAAGAGGGGGAACATCAGCTCCGAACACTCTGAAGTAGGAAAACTCAGCTTCTACGTACCAGTCTGGGATGCCATTCAGATTTGCAGTAATTCTATCCGAGATGCGAGGTGGCGAATGACCAAAAATGGCGATGTGCAGGGGCACCATCACCCAGTTGAAAACTTCATAAATAAATTTGTCTGCTTTACCTTCCAACAGTTTGTTGTGGTACTTGTGTACAGGCTTTTCTTGGGCTGGACTCCAAGCCTAATTCATCAAAGGGAAAGGTGTCATGGAGCATATTGCGTCCATGATATACATAGACATGAAGAATGTGGATGGTCCCCCGACTTCTTTCTGCTCCCTGTACTCTGTAATCCGGTTGAACAAACTATCCAAGAGTATCTTTGCCCAATTAAATGAGCAACCTTCTGCTACCCGAAATATGAGAGGTACTATTGTGGGGTATTATACCCTATGGACTAACAAGCTAGGGCTTAAACTTGTATGCAGATCATGACCCTTCATAAGCTACTTTTAACCTTCTACCCCGAATCTAAAACCCTTTTTCACATGCACACATGGGAAGAATCAACTAACCTTTTTATCGACGGTTGGTGTAGATCCTCCGTTGAGCTTTATCTCCTTGCTTCTGCTGCTCCTTTCAAAAAGCGATCCTACAATCAAGACAAAACTACACATGCATGCTATTGTTCTACTAGAGGATTAGAGATTAAACACAAATCAAATAAAACATACAAGACTCATGTATTCAGGATGGGAAAAGTATCTTTTTATTAATCTCAATATGAACCAACTTACAATGATTATAGAGACCGGCCACCATTCCTCGATCATGATCCTGGGTTCCTCCTCTTCTTTTTCCTCCAACTGCTTTGCTTGAATTCTCCTAAAGCTTGAGGAAAGGCTAAAGGGTTGGGACAAAACGGATTCGGCAATTGGGCATAGTTTCTTTGCCATGATTTTCCTCTTTTGAATAGTACCCCTACCCCTTCTTTTATAGGCTAGAAGGAGCTAGGGTTTTAGATGAACTCTCGGCCATGCATGGCTGGGAGTTCCAGTTAACTGACCCAAAT
>JZKD02S1592735.1:158667-177809 GCA_000966675.3 Picea glauca
AATTACAACAAGATTGTTGAACTCCTCAACTTAAATTTAAATTTCAACCGAGGGTTCATGCAAACTTATGAGGTTCTGTGCATTGTATGTGAAACCACAAGATCTTAACTTACTAATATTTCTACTATGAATTATATATAATGAACTAAATCTAATATACACTAACAAATAAAATGTTCAACTTTCATAGTTCATCCCCTTGACTCTTCATCCCATTGAGTTCATGATCTTCCCTCTTAAATCCCTTGAAAATATAAAATGGTAGAGAGAGGTCTCATATCACTATACTTGGGTGAATATTTTAGGTGTATGGATAATTGAAACTAGGATCCTAAGGCTTATACTAATTCAATCAATCCTCACAACCATTAACAATATTAGAGACTTCATTAAGACTAATTCAAAGTACTAAACATCATAAAGTAAAAGAAGTACATGAAAGAAAAGTAATGGTGGAAATGAAAGTACCAAATTAAAGGAAATAAATAATAAGTAAAAGAATGGAAGTGTGAAATAAAAATTAGAACCACTAAAATAAAATAATCTAGTAGCCATCCAATCTACATGTAGAGGGTATTGAATGTCCATTGCATCTTCAGCATGGGACCCAAACCCGAAGAAAGCAATGGGGTGAATACCTCAAGACAAGAAACATTATTTATAGAAATAAACTTGAACTAAAAATATGCATTACTTCAAAATCCAGATTATAGTTTGACAATAGCTAATAGATAAATGATAGTAATATAAAAACAAGGAAATTTTTAAGGATGGAAATTTATTTTAAAGTGTAGAAACCTTGGCGAATATTATTTGTCCTTAATATGCAAACTATAAAATGTTCAACGATATTGTTGTAAAAATATTCAAATGTCTAAGGATTTGATATAGTTTCTATAAAATTTTGGCTATTTTTAAGGTAAAATAATTTTATCCTATAGAATTTGGGTGAATCCTTAAAAAAAAGGGAAATTGGCAAATATTGTTTTGGGGAAATGCAAGGAAAATTAGCCCATGGGAGAAATTTAGCTCCTAAAATTTTCCTTGATAAAAAGGATACCTTTTTTCCTCAGAAAAAGCATAAATTTTATTTCATCCGAAGAGAAAATAAATTTACATTTTGTATAAAACATGGAGTGGCCATGTTTTTGTTGTAACCTGTAGCTTCTAAAAGTGTGTCCAAAGACTAGAAGGACATGACTCAACATCCCAAAAATATAAGGGTTGGTGCCCTTTTCAAAATTACACAGTTTGAAAATATTATATGCTAGAAATAAAATAAAACTAGAGCAAATAGCCTCAATAAATGTATGATACAAAGACTATTATCTAAAGTAGCTAAATAAACAATGTTTCCAATATAGCCCTATAGTTTTCGTCGCTTTGTGCCCTTTAGAGAAAAAACCTATTAATCATGTGGAGGGTCTTCATCAATAAAACGCCTATGAAAATGTCCAGAATTTCTAGTTGGACTGACTTCATTTAACTTCCACTTTCCCTTATCCAATCAAAGGCCCGCCTTATATAGAGTATTTTCTTCTTTGTTAATTTCCCTGTAAACATACCAAACAAATACCATATTAGAAGAATCCATAATCCTGTGAACTTCCTCAAGAAGGGAAAGAAACTGTAAATTGTGGCATTGTTGTAACATTCTTGCCCAGTTAAGAAATCATTGAATCGCCAAAAACCTATAAGTCTTTCACCCCCTTTTCAAAAGAAAAAAAAAGCACAAGCTTAAAAGATAATAATTCAGAAAAATTGTTTGTTTCTCTTCCAAACCCCATTGACAATAAAAAAAATGAGTCTCACTGAGGAATAGAATAGCTCCCCCCCACAAATATGATTGTTGTTTTCAGAAGCCCCATCAAAAACGGTTGAAGCCTTTGATTTGTCTATCTGTATCTCAACCCATACTCTCCGAGGGTGAATCTCTTTTTCTTGAGGAAAAAAAGAGAGAATACTTATGCCTTGTGCTACTACACAATCAGGTGTAAAGGATTTATCTTTGAATATATCATTATTATTTTCCATCCATGCACCCCAACATAGAATTAAAGGTAAATCTTTTATGTTTCGATAGGTGGGATTGGAAACCCATGACTGCCATGCTTATTCCACATAAGGGCCATGCCAATTACACACTTGGTTCAAAGCTAATGAAGCCTCCTTCCAAATATGAGAGACAAAAGGGAAGTTTATAAAGAGATGAATAATCATGTTGTTGTTGGGCATACATAAGGAACACCACCCTAACCCTTATGTTTGTATGTTCTTCATTTTATCCCATGTTGGAACTTTGTTCGCTATTAAATACCACATAAAAATTCTTTCTTCGAGTGGGCACTGAACCTTCCAAATCCCTTTCCACCACCAAAAGGGATCTCTTAAATGATGGGACACATTTAGTTGGATATAGCCAAGCTTTGGCATATAGATTCTGAAAGGAGCATGTTTCCATATCAACTCATCTTCATCATCTTCATGCTCAAGAATTTTAATATGAGATGATTTCAAGGTGTGAGTGTAATTTATCCATTAAGTGGTTACCTCCCCCAATCAATCCAAAGTGAGATGGGCCAAGAAACTCTTGTCCCCAAATGGTGGCGTGAGTGGAGTCAACAACCTTATTTAGGTGAAGGAATCCTTGGCCTTGAAGATCTTGAATCAGGACTAGATTTAGTAAATGAGATCTACCACTCCCAGGCCATGGATCCACACCAAGGAAAACCTTCTGACCATTTCCTACCCACCATGCAGAACCTTCACCAACCATTTCAAACGATTTAATTAAGGCCTTCCAAATTATGGAGCATACCAAAACCATCTTCAAGGTTGACCTGATCCAATCCAACACAAAAGTCAGATAGATGTATTTTTGAGTAACAACATTGGTCCAAAGGATATAGGTGGAAATCAGTCTCCATACTAATTTTTCCGCAAGCATCTTTGAAAAGAGAAAAATATTTTTGAAACCCCAACCTCCCAATGCCTTGGGGATTGCTAAAACCCCACATTTTACCCATAGAAACACAATTTTTTTATGAGAACCTTCCCATGGAAATTTAAAGCATAACCGTCAAACCTTTTCCAGAACCCCTTTTAGGATCAAAGCTAAAGACATCCAATACACTGGTATTGCTTCCAATATTGATTTGACTAGAACTAACCAGACTGCTCGTGAAATCCATTGGAATCACCATATAGAAAACCACTTTTCCATGTTTGCTAATAACCAATTCCAATCATATTTTCAATAACAATTTGGCTTTAGATGAAATCCCAAATATTTCAGACCCAAGTCCAACTTTTTTACTTCAAAGGGAAAGACATATTTGTAGAAATTTATCTCACCTCCCTCCATCATATTGATTGATAAGGTGCTCTTTATTTCATTGATTTGCATACCTGTCACCCTGGATAACAGATTCGTTAAATTGGATAAGCCCTATGCATCACCCCTCTGTCCATAAAAAAAATCAGCACATCATCTACAAAAAGGAGATGTGATAGATAAAGGGTAGGTGAGATTTGAACACCATGAAAAAGTCCATGGACCAGAGATCGAATTAATCCTTCATCTATTAGAAGAAAGAGTAATGGGGATAAAACAAAACCCTGTCTTAGGCCTCTACATGCCTTGAATAAGGGGGATGATGATCTGTTTATGAGAATCGCAAAGGAAGTAGATGTAACACAACTCATAATCCAATTGATAAAAGAAACCTCAAAACCAACATGAGTGAGGAGCATGCGGATATAGATCCAACTCACTCTATCATAATCCTTCAATAGATCAATCTTAATCACCGCCCCTTTTAGTTTTTTCGTCTTAATGTTGTGCATTCCTTCCTCAGCAACCCCAATAGCTTCATGTATATGTCTTCCTTCTAAGAATTCAAAATGATCTCTAGAAATGGATGAAGATAGAATGGGATTCACCCTTATCGCAATGAGTTTTTCCACCATTTGGTAGATACAGTTACAAAGTGAGATCGATCAAAACTCCTTAAAAGATTGAGGGGTTTCCATTTTTGGAATAAGTACAATGAAGGTTACATTTAAAGGAGCATGAATAATACCCAAACTCCTTGATTCGTCCACTACCTGTAATATATCAATTCCTAACAGATGATTAAACCCAAGAAAAAAATTGACCGACCAACCATCTGGACCAAGACTTTTTTCTTTCTAAAAGATATGGAGAACCTCCTTATGTTCATATTTTGTGACTTCTTCCATTAGATTTCTACTTTCCTCTTCTTATACAAATCGGGGGAAATAACCCGCCACTCTAACTATTTCAAACAAAGAATCCCTACAATCAGTCTGGAAAAGTGTTTGAAAGTATTGTTTTCCCAGATTTACCAAACCTTCAAAGGAAGTCACCTCCCTCCCTTGATTTTCCTTTAAACTCCAAAAGTATTTGATAATTTCCTTCCTTTTGTGAAGGCTTAGAATAATTTTTCATTTTCATAACCTTTGTCCAACCAGGTAGCCCAACTCTTTAGTCTCTAAGTTGATTCCTTTTCATCTAGTAGCTTTCTCTTTTTTTGTTCAAGCTGTATTAATGCTTCCCTTGACTCTAGAGTAGAGTAACCTCCATCTTCTAAATCATAAATGAAACTTAGGGTAGCCTCGGTGTCCAATAGAGCATGGTCATCATTTTTTTTGGGGGGGGAGTACCATTCCACCATTGTTTTCTTTACTTTCTTGAGGTTTTCCACCAATTGAACAACTACACGTTCTCCTGTACTTTCATCAAAAGGGACCCAATTAGTCTTGACCAATTTAGTGTAACTCTCCTCCTTTATCCATTGCAAATTAAATTTATAAGGGCTAGATGTTTTCCTCAATGCATTTTCCACCTCCATTAAAATGGGATAATGATCCGATTCCCCTCCTAAACCAGTCCATTGCCTAAATTGTAGATGTCCCTCTAGAAGTTTCTCCAAGAGAAAAAAACAGTATAATATCTTTGCTACTCTTTCCTCCCCTACACACTTATTTCTCCATGTAGGTGATAACTTGACTGGGGTGACATCCATTATCCCTTTAACCCCCATCATATTTGAGAAGAAACTTGATAAGGGATTTGATCTCGCTCTGGGCCCCCAAATTTTCGCAGAACCCGAAGAGAAATTTAAATCCCCACCCAAAATCAGGGCCTTTGAATTGAATATGGATTTGGATAGCAAGTATTCCTAGAACTGGTCCCACTCATTGTAGGGGCTATAGATGTTGATCACTGTAAATTGCATCCCCCATTCTTAAGATTGTGCATCTTCTCCTATCACATATTTGAGTCCCCATATATTTTGAATCTTCACTTTTTTTGGGTTCCATCCCATCGCTAATCCCCAAGAAAAAACTTTAGCATCCATATAGGAAAACATATAGTATTTTAAAAGTGATTCAAGGAGGGAATAAACATCAGACCTACTCCCCATGGTCTCTTGAAAAATAAATGTCTGGCTAGTTGGAGAAGACCAACCGCTTAAGGGAATATTTTTTAGACGAGCTCACCACACCCCTACAATTTAAGGATAGATATTTCATTGAGCTGAGAACCCCCCAAGTGGATGATGTTTCTCTAAGCGCCCCTTTTATGGATAGTTTATTACCTGCCACCAAATTAATTAGGGCCCATTTCTTGGAAATAAAGAAGTAATACTTTCTTCCCTCCCAACACCACTAAGAGGAGGGGAAGGATTTAAACCAAGTCCCTCTATCTCTTTGGGAAGTTTGGAGGAAAACGTGGAGGGTAGAGGTCGAGATCTCAATTGAATGGAGATTGTGTCCTCCTCGGTGTCCATTGAAGAACCCGAGGTCTCACAAAGACTCCTAGCAGAGAGTAAGGAAAGTGGGTCTTCTCGAGAGCACAGGGAAAGAGGGGGAAAATTCACTGGAGGATTGGCAAGAGGATCCATTGATAACGAAGAAATATTTTTTAATGATCCCACCCAATGTTTCCACAAAATAGATAAGGAATTTATAAGAATATTAATAGTTGGGTGAGGAATATAATTCATACCAGCACTTGACACTAAGTCCCCTTGCGAAGCTTGAATATCCACACATTCAAAGTGTGAGGGGGATCCTACCTCTTCCCCTTCTTTGGTTCTTGAAGAGAATATACTTGCATTCAAATTAACTTCTAGTGGATCCCATGACATATCAAAATATGGGTTACCTCCCCCCCTAGAACAATGATTAGAGGTTTATCCCTTTGATAAGTTTTCCTTTTCTTCCTATTGGATGTATGCGTTGAGACCCACCCAATCTCCCTTGAATGGGTAAACTACATGCATTTTCAATGTGCCCATATTGATGGCACCTTTTGCATTGAAAAGGGACTCCTTCATAGTCCAATATTTGCTTCAAGGATTTATCTCATGAGATTATATTTATCTCACTAAGAAACCCTTTCTGTAAATTTAGAGAAACCGAAATCCTTGCCACTTCCATCTAACCTGTATCGATAAAGGACATATCTGCATCCAGGTAGGAGCCCAAAAATTTCACAAGATCCATGAAACTTTTCTTCGTCCAGAATTCCATAGGAAAACTAGGGATCCTAACCCATATTCGGGCTACATCCACTTGTTCTCGATTCACATTGAACATGGGAGACCATTTTTTTAGTAGAATGGGGGTCGAATCAATGTTCCAATTATTCCTTTGAACCCAATTATCCTCTGATATTGATCTAAATGTGAAGCAGAACTAACTCTGTGATAGGGTCTGAATCGATGGAGCATACTTTAGAGCCTTGGACCACATGCTTTGTTTCCTATATTTGAGGAATTTTGGGTTGAAATGAAGACCATGAGCCAACCCTACTAGAGCCATGTTCACCAAACCCATGACCTCAGGCATCGAGATGTCCACCCCGAGAACTAAATTTTCCTCCCCTCTATTCTTTACACAATTTATTTTCCTACTCCTTGGAGAATATTTTTGAGGCGATGATCGATTCCTTTCTAGTACTACGGACCTTGCAAGGGAGTTTTCCAGGCCCACCCAGTCATCGCGAAGTGATCTCTCTTCCTGAGGCCAGGAATCAGGAGCAACTAACACTGAATCCACAAAAGAGGCTAGATCCCTCAAACCCCCATTAACCAGAGACAGATTTGGCGATGATACATTTGGGAGAAGTCGGGTGAATCACCCCCCAAAATATACATTGTTGGATCCACTCCCATAAAACCTATATCTGTGCTCCCTCCTTCACCAACATAGCCATTTCCAATCCCTAAGCTAATATCTAGCCAAAATAATTGTGGCAAGGAAAAAAAAACCCAAGATGAACAATTATTTTCAAGAAAGGGACAAATTTTGTCTTCTATAGACATATATCTACCTGTGGCATCCCATCATGTTTCCAATCCCAAAGTAAGAGGGTTTGTTTGAGGAGAGGAAAAAAACCCACACACTGAAGAAGAAATCATTGCCTCTGACGCACTAGTCGAAAAACCTTCCTAACCACTTTCCTAACCTCCATCATTAGATTGAGAGAGACCCGCTCCATGCAAGGTGACCACACCCTTCCAATTGGTGAACTCTAGATACTCTAACCCACCAATGTTTTGGGAGTGTAGTCCACGAGGTCACCAATTTCATTTAGCGACACCCATGGGGTAGAGCGAGAAGCTAAATCTAGATCCCTTGACATGTTTGGGGTTTACCTATGTAGAGAGAAATGCCAAAACTTTCCTAGTAACCGACAAAGAAAGAAAGGTGCATCTCGATAAAAAGGATACTATCCTAACCTATCATTTATTATTCTTCTTATAGTTGAAAATAAGTCATATTTAATCCTTCTAATCAATCCCCTGATTATTGGAGACTACCCCAAAATCTCCTAAAATTATGCAAACTATTTTGTGGGATTAGTTTCACTCTTAGAAAATTTGAGTTTCCTCAATAAGTTGAGATTATAATTTATTGGGGTCATTTAATGCTTGCTCTAATCACTAGCATCTTTTAAATAAGGTGAAGGGAAAAGATTCCTTAAAAATATCGACAACCATCAAGTTTGTCTAGAAGCACGAATGAGGGGGATCAATATTGTCTTGTTGATTCAATTTATTTAAATTCTTAGGATTTATATCATATTTTTCTTCACATAAAATACATGCCTAAATCCTCAAAAACATCAAAGAAATATTTTCATCATAGTCAAACTCAATAATTTAAGAAAATCATGCATAGATAAATGAGCAAATGCCACAATAGCTTCAATAATTATTAAAAGACAATTGTTTTGCATGAGGGTTTGGTCTTAGGGAAAAATGCATAAAATGTTTATATAGGATGGGATAACTAAAAGGAATTATGGAGGCCTATCGATTTATTATCTAACAATCTGGGTAAAAAGTCACTTGGTTGTAGTGTTTTTGAAACATACAAGGCTTCTTATTTTCATCACATTTTTTTGAGTTAATGCATATTAGTCCACTATCACAATATTCCTTTACATTATGCTAAGAAAATTCATCCCACCACACACACCTAAAATAACACATTAGAAAGATGCCAAGTCCACTTGTTGAATCTCTTSTCGACAYATCTTATCTTTYCCTTTGTTAGGTTTTGATCATGGTAGCTTGAATGACTAGATTGGTTGACCTCAACCTTCACTCCACAATAAAGTTTGTAAACATTCATTCTATAGAAAATAATTATAAGATAATTGAATTACAAATTATCATTGACCTTCTTCCATTGGTTTGGAGTAGCACATCTTTATTTTTTTCCCTCATCTTGATGGTCATCCCAAACCAATTTTCTTGGGGTATCATTATCTTTCTTTATGTAATCATCACCATAACATAATGAACCTACCTAGAACTATAAGTGCCCATATAATATGTTCATTCTTCATGAAAAACTATGGGAGGATATTTTTATTGATATCTACCATTGGTCGAATAGAGTAGTTGTTCTTTTGGAGGGAATACAAGTTGACTCTATCCATAACTATGCTAAAATAGATGATTCATATTTCATCCTCAAGTTTTTGGGTCCATTTATTCTCTATATGATTTTTTTTAACTATATTGGATGGGATACATATAACTTTAAGATCACATCTATGTGAGGAATGCACACTTGTAACATAGCTAATTCCTTACAATGATATATCACTTGAATCCTTGGGATTATAGACACGTGTCTCAATATATTATGTGGAGGTTCTATTGCACTATATGTTTTTCTATTTGGATCCGAATCATGCCCAAATTATGGAAAATATAGTTTTTCCATGTATTTTGTTATTTAGTGAATACACTCATTTGGAAAAGAATGATATGATACATACTCAACAATGAACACCGATTTTTTTATCTTTCCTCTTTTCATCTTCCAAGGAGGAAATTGTCATTGGAAAGGACCTCATGTTTGAGTACCTTGCAAATTGCAAGCAATTCCAATGTATAATGCCATAAAACATGGGATTAGATCTCTTATAAATTTCCTCGTGTTTGATAATATTTGTTAAAATAGAGGGAACCTAATTGGTTAGTTATGTCAATAGTGTGTAGAAACACACATTTGGCATATCATAAATTGTCAATTTCAAGTTTTAAAATAGCATGGTTGTCCATAGATTGGTAGACCTTGACCCATTTCCAAAGAGAGGAGTGGTGGAAGCTAATTTCAATATTTAGAAAAAGGTTTCATTGATATACGCATATTCCCCAACTTGTTCTTGTTGAAGTTCATTTAAAATAATTCCCTCCAAGGAATAGGTACCCCATAAATAATCATCCATAAAAAAATATCCATTATTGTTTCCATCACAGGAATGTGAAAGAACTTGTGGTAATGTATATGTTATGATTTACTGATTCATGGAATAACGAGAATTAAATAGATTTTTAATCCAACTATTCCTGGTATTCTTCCTCTATTACTGACTTATAATTTTTTATCTCCATTTGACATCATGTTAGGTTGCACTAATAAATTATAGATTGGGTTCTCATTGTCCAAATCATGATTGTAGAAACATTAAACATTAAATAAATAATAATATACATGACACAATTAGTATGGAGAAAATTAAAACAAAAATATATTAAAAGCATGCTCAAAATATTCCAACATGCATCCATTCACTAAACAATTTTCAAATTAAGAAAAAAATACATTATTCCCTTGAAAATTCAAAAATGCAATTAGTTCATTTTTCTCTTATGCTCCATAAAGCTATCTAAAGATGTAGTATTAATCAAATCCATCTTTGATGAGATATTGATGGTGTATAGAAGTTATATTTAATTAATAAATTGTTCCTAAGAGATAAACGTATGGCATGTACTACAACAAATTTTAATGACTTCCTTTTCTTAAATAACTCTTTGTCATTGGAGTGTTTTGCAAATGAACAAATTGTACTAAGAAATGAGCATCTAGAATTCTTTATGAACCATTCAATGTTTCCATGAGTTAGTGGACAATCATTGATATAGGACATGGTATTACTGTCAAATTGTTTAGAAGCATGATCATTCATGAACATTTTATACATGGAAATGTTATATTTGTATTTAACAATATTCTAGTAATCAGACCACCTATAATGAGGACCAAAAAATGAAATAAGTACTATTGATTGTTGGGGAGGAAGAAACATGTGTGGAAGGTTAAACATTTAAACAAAATTGAATCTATTTAATATTTGGATAAAATGTAATTATTATCACAAATAAAGAATTCGGTACCAACATTAGACACAAGGAGGGAATACAACCAAGAACCATACATTGTGTCATTTAACAAGTTTGGCATTTACTTTTCCATTTGAATTTAGGAAAAAATTTCCCACCACCCACTAATAATTGAACCAACATTAGTATGTACGTGTACATCATTCCTTTTAACTTATACAATGTTTTGGAACTAATAGTATAAAATGTTTGGGTAGTATTGATATCATACAATTGCTCATTAGAAATTTCTATTGAATTAACAAAAGGATACGTGTTAGTTAGTTTCGAACTAAAATCAATTGATTTGGCTTCCAAATTTTCAAAAAAATGAGCATATGAAAAAGTTTATAAATGTCATTTGTATATCACCTATTGGATCCTTAACAAGAGTGAAAACTATCAAACTATCAACTTGGGGTATTCAATCATTAATATAATGGGACACTCTGATAGATCGAATGTTCATCTTCAACCATTTACATTTTCAACAAGCACATACTACTAGGATGTCCTAAAATATGTCTACTTCATGTTAAAGTAATGCTAGCCTAGGATGGTTTCTTGAAGGTAACATGCTATAGTTGGTAGGGTAAAGTCATTCTCCATGTTCATCTACTATATGCCTATGTTCTCTTGCTCCAGATAAGATTGTATGACATGTTTTTATTGGATAGATTAGTGAAATACCTTCCACATCTGAACTTGATATNAGGATCCATTGATAACGAAGAAATATTTTTTAATGATCCCACCCAATGTTTCCCCAAAATAGATAAGGAATTTATAAGAATATTAATAGTGGGGTGAGGAATATAATTCATACCAGCACTTGACACTAAGTCCCCTTGCGAAGCTTGAATATCCACACATTCAAAGTGTGAGGGGGATCCTACCTCTTCCCCTTCTTTGGTTTTTGAAGAGAATATATTTGCATTCAAATTAACTTCTAGTGGATCCCACGACATATCAGAATATGAGTTACCTCCCCCCCTAGCACAATGACTAGAGGTTTATCCCTTTGATAAGTTTTTTTTTTCTTCCTATTGGATGTATGCGTTGAGACCCACCCAATCTCCCTTAAATGGGTAAACTACATGAATTTTCAATGTGCCCATATTGATGGCACCTTTTGCATTGAAAAGGGACTCCTTCATAGTCCAATATTTGCTTCAAGGATTTATCTCACGAGATTATATTTATCTCACTAAGAAACCCTTTCCATAAATTTAGAGAAACCAAAATCCTTTCCACTTCCATCTAACCTGTATCGATAAAGGACATATCTGCATCCAGGTAGGAGCCCAAAAATTTCACAAGATCCATGAAACTTTTCTTCGTCGAGAATTCCATAGGAAAACTAGGGATCCTAACCCATATTGGGGCTACATCCAATTGTTCTCGATTCACATTGAACATGGGAGACCATTTTTTTAGTAGAATGGGGGTCGAATCAATGGTCCAATTATTCCTTTGAACCCAATTATCCTCTGATATTGATCTAAATGTGAAGCAGAACTAACTCTGTGATAGGGTCTGAATCGATGGAGCATACTTTAGAGCCTTGGACCACATGCTTTGTGTCCTATATTTGAGGAATTTTGGGTTGAAATGAAGACCATGAGCCAACCCTACTAGATCCATGTCCACCAAACCCATGACCTCAGGCATCGAGATGTCCACCCCGAGAACTAAATTTTCCTCCCCTCTATTCTTTACACAATTTATTTTCCTACTCCTTGGAGAATATTTTTGAGGCAGTGATCGATTCCTTTCCAGTACTACGGACCTTGTAAGGGGGTTTTCCAGGCCCACCCAGTCATCGCAAAGTGATCTTTCTTCCCGAAGCCAGGAATCAGGAGCAACTAACACTGAATCCACAAAAGAGGCTAGATCCCTCAAACCCCCATTGACCAGAGACAGATTTGGGGATGATACATTTGGGATAAGTTGGGTGAATCACCCCCCAAAATATCCATTGTTGGATCCACTCCCATAAAACCTATATCTGTGCTCCCTCCTTCACCAACATAGCCATTTCCAATCCCTAAGATAATATCTAGCCAAAATAACTGTGGCAAGGAAAAAAAACCCCAAGATGAACAATTATTTTTAAGAAAGGGACAACTTTTGTCTTCTATAGACATATATCTCCCCGTGGCATCCCATCATGTTTCCAATCCCAAAGTAAGAGGGTTTGTTTGAGGAGAGGAAAAAAACCTACGCACTGAAGAAGAAACCATTGCCTCTGACGCACTAGTAAAAAAACCTTCCTAACCACTTTCCTAACCTCCATCGTTAGATCGGGAGAGACCCACTCCATGCAAGGTGACCACACCCTTCCAATTGGCGAGCTCTAGATACTATGACCCACCAATGTTTTGGGAGTGTAGTCCACGAGGTCACCAATTTCATTTAACAACACCCATGGGGTAGAGCGAGAAGCTAAATCTAGATCCCTTGACATGTTTGGGGTTTACCTATGTAGAGAGAAATGCCAAAACCTTCCTAGTAACCGACAAAGAAAGAAAGGTGCATCTCGATAAAAAGGATACTATCCTAACCTATCATTTATTATTCTTCTTATAGTTGAAAATAAGTCATATTTAATCCTTCTAATCAATCCCTTGATTAATGGAGACTACCCCAAAATCTCCTAAAATTATGCAAACTATTTTGTGGGATTAGTTTCACTCTTAGAAAATTCGAGTTTCCTCAAGAAGTTGAGATTATAATTTATTGGGGTCATTTAATGCTTCCTCTAAGCACTAGCATCTTTTAAATAAGGTGAAGGGAAAAGATTCCTTAAAAATATCGACAACCATCAAGTTTGTCTAGAAGCACGAATGAGGGGGATCAATACTGTCTTGTTGATTCAATTTATTTAAATTCTTAGGATTTATATCATAATTTTCTTCAGATAAAATACATGCCTAAATCCTCAAAAACATCAAAGAAATATTTTCATCATAGTCAAACTCAATAATTTAAGAAAATCATGCATAGATAAATGAGCAAATGACACAATAGCTTCAATAATTATTAAAAGACATAATTGTTTTGCATGAGGGTTTGGTCTTAGGGAAAAATGCATAAAATGTGTATATAGGATGGGATAACTAAAAGGAATTATGGAGGCCTATCGATTTATTATCTAACAATCTGGGTAAAAAGTCACTTGGTTGTAGTGTTTTTGAAACATATAAGGCTTCTTATTTTCATCACATTTTTTTGAGTTAACGCATATTAGTCCACTATCACAATATTCCTTTACATTATGCTAAGAAAATTCATCCCACCACACACACCTAAAATAACACATTAGAAAGATGCCAAGTCCACTTGTTGAATCTCTTCTCGACATATCTTATCTTTCCCTTTGTTAGGTTTTGATCATGGTAGCTTGAATGACTAGATTGGTTGACCTCAACCTTCACTCCACAATAAAGTTTGTAAACATTCATTCTATAGAAAATAATTATAAGATAATTGAATTACAAATTATCATTGACCTTCTTCCATTGGTTTGGAGTAGCACATCTTTATTTTTTTCCCTCATCTTGATGGTCATCCCAAACCAATTTTCTTGGGGTATCATTATCTTTCTTTATGTAATCATCACCATAACATAATGAACCTACCTAGAACTATAAGTGCCCATATAATATGTTCATTCTTCATGAAAAACTATGGGAGGATATTTTTATTGATATCTACCATTGGTCGAATAGAGTAGTTGTTCTTTTGGAGGGAATACAAGTTGACTCTATCCATAACTATGCTAAAATAGATGATTCATATTTCATCCTCAAGTTTTTGGGTCCATTTATTCTCTATATGATTTTTTTTAACTATATTGGATGGGATACATATAACTTTAAGATCACATCTATGTGAGGAATGCACACTTGTAACATAGCTAATTCCTTACAATGATATATCACTTGAATCCTTGGGATTATAGACACGTGTCTCAATATATTATGTGGAGGTTCTATTGCACTATATGTTTTTCTATTTGGATCCGAATCATGCCCAAATTATGGAAAATATAGTTTTTCCATGTATTTTGTTATTTAGTGAATACACTCATTTGGAAAAGAATGATATGATACATACTCAACAATGAACACCGATTTTTTTATCTTTCCTCTTTTCATCTTCCAAGGAGGAAATTGTCATTGGAAAGGACCTCATGTTTGAGTACCTTGCAAATTGCAAGCAATTCCAATGTATAATGCCATAAAACATGGGATTAGATCTCTTATAAATTTCCTCGTGTTTGATAATATTTGTTAAAATAGAGGGAACCTAATTGGTTAGTTATGTCAATAGTGTGTAGAAACACACATTTGGCATATCATAAATTGTCAATTTCAAGTTTTAAAATAGCATGGTTGTCCATAGATTGGTAGACCTTGACCCATTTCCAAAGAGAGGAGTGGTGGAAGCTAATTTCAATATTTAGAAAAAGGTTTCATTGATATACGCATATTCCCCAACTTGTTCTTGTTGAAGTTCATTTAAAATAATTCCCTCCAAGGAATAGGTACCCCATAAATAATCATCCATAAAAAAATATCCATTATTGTTTCCATCACAGGAATGTGAAAGAACTTGTGGTAATGTATATGTTATGATTTACTGATTCATGGAATAACGAGAATTAAATAGATTTTTAATCCAACTATTCCTGGTATTCTTCCTCTATTACTGACTTATAATTTTTTATCTCCATTTGACATCATGTTAGGTTGCACTAATAAATTATAGATTGGGTTCTCATTGTCCAAATCATGATTGTAGAAACATTAAACATTAAATAAATAATAATATACATGACACAATTAGTATGGAGAAAATTAAAACAAAAATATATTAAAAGCATGCTCAAAATATTCCAACATGCATCCATTCACTAAACAATTTTCAAATTAAGAAAAAAATACATTATTCCCTTGAAAATTCAAAAATGCAATTAGTTCATTTTTCTCTTATGCTCCATAAAGCTATCTAAAGATGTAGTATTAATCAAATCCATCTTTGATGAGATATTGATGGTGTATAGAAGTTATATTTAATTAATAAATTGTTCCTAAGAGATAAACGTATGGCATGTACTACAACAAATTTTAATGACTTCCTTTTCTTAAATAACTCTTTGTCATTGGAGTGTTTTGCAAATGAACAAATTGTACTAAGAAATGAGCATCTAGAATTCTTTATGAACCATTCAATGTTTCCATGAGTTAGTGGACAATCATTGATATAGGACATGGTATTACTGTCAAATTGTTTAGAAGCATGATCATTCATGAACATTTTATACATGGAAATGTTATATTTGTATTTAACAATATTCTAGTAATCAGACCACCTATAATGAGGACCAAAAAATGAAATAAGTACTATTGATTGTTGGGGAGGAAGAAACATGTGTGGAAGGTTAAACATTTAAACAAAATTGAATCTATTTAATATTTGGATAAAATGTAATTATTATCACAAATAAAGAATTCGGTACCAACATTAGACACAAGGAGGGAATACAACCAAGAACCATACATTGTGTCATTTAACAAGTTTGGCATTTACTTTTCCATTTGAATTTAGGAAAAAATTTCCCACCACCCACTAATAATTGAACCAACATTAGTATGTACGTGTACATCATTCCTTTTAACTTATACAATGTTTTGGAACTAATAGTATAAAATGTTTGGGTAGTATTGATATCATACAATTGCTCATTAGAAATTTCTATTGAATTAACAAAAGGATACGTGTTAGTTAGTTTCGAACTAAAATCAATTGATTTGGCTTCCAAATTTTCAAAAAAATGAGCATATGAAAAAGTTTATAAATGTCATTTGTATATCACCTATTGGATCCTTAACAAGAGTGAAAACTATCAAACTATCAACTTGGGGTATTCAATCATTAATATAATGGGACACTCTGATAGATCGAATGTTCATCTTCAACCATTTACATTTTCAACAAGCACATACTACTAGGATGTCCTAAAATATGTCTACTTCATGTTAAAGTAATGCTAGCCTAGGATGGTTTCTTGAAGGTAACATGCTATAGTTGGTAGGGTAAAGTCATTCTCCATGTTCATCTACTATATGCCTATGTTCTCTTGCTCCAGATAAGATTGTATGACATGTTTTTATTGGATAGATTAGTGAAATACCTTCCACATCTGAACTTGATATAGAATCAAAATCCTATAAAAATAGAGACAGTTATTTAAGTTATAGTAAATTCAAATGAAAAGGTAAGGGATATTCAAAAACAAATATTGACATATAATTAATTTTAGAAGTCTTACTAAAATAGGAAGGATATCTTTATGAAATTAGATAATATTTTTCAATATTGAATACAACATCTTCAAAATAAATATTGAATACAACATCTTCAAAATAGGTGATTTAATATCACCACTTTATTTTATTTTCCACTATATTTGAGCCAAAACCACAATAATAAATAATACAAGTGTGTAATATTCAAACAAAGTAATGAACACATTTCATTTAGTAAGATGTAACATTGTAACTTAAAATAGACCCCACAATGAATTATTTTGGTCATCTATATGTTTTTTTAGACTATCATAAAATTGTTTTTTTAAAGTATGAGCACATTTTTTTAAGTATCTAATAAATTGTTTTCAAAAGATGATAAACTTAAAAAGAAATTCTCTTATATTATTTCATATTGAATTTTATAACGATATTAGATAACATATTTGAAGCCTTTAAATTCACTAGTGTAAAAATTGTGATTCCCACACTAATGAAGAACCACAACACCCTCCTAAAAAGAAAAAATATATGAACAATATAACAATGAACTGGTCCTAAATTTCCTCCTAAAAAGAAAAAATATATGAACAATATAACAATGAACTGGTCCTAAATTTATTTAGAGTGGTGTTGGAATTTAATATAAGAGGGAAGGGAATTTACAACAATATGGAGTAAATGAGTTGGAAAGAAGTTATAGTTACATACTTTCCAATTATAATTTTTATGTACGAATATTAATCAATTTTTATGTTTTTAACAATTATTTGCTTTGTAAAACAAAAAAACATTAAAAATGCTATACAAGATGATAAAGAAAATATGCTACTAGGGATGTAAAAAAAAAATGTATAAGAAGATTTTCAAAGAATTTAGAACAATTCAAATGTTATAGGAAATAACCTAACAACACTAATAAACACATGGAAGAATCATTTTTTTTTTTTTTTTTTGGATATGTACATTATATATTGATTTTTTCCAATTACTAATTTTAATTGTCGTCTTGTTGTTGGAAACACGTTGAAAATAAATTCATTACAAACATAAGATTGGACAACATGGAACAAATGAGTTGACCTCAATGCTTATGAGCAATATTAGTTTTTTAAGTTTATATTTCATATATTTTTAGATTAGAATTAATTTACAATTAATGAATGTTTGTTATATGGTATTCACATATAAAAAAGGCATTAAAATGTTTGATTGACATTGGATTGAATATTGATTATGATTATATAATGGAGAATTTTTTTTAGAAATGTTTATGTAAATATGTTGTTTTTCAAATATTAAAACACAAAAAACTTTTAATTATATTTAAATTTAGTTATGAATTATAAAGTTTACAATTTTCAAACTATAAACTATATAAACTATTGATAACAACCGACAAGAAATACAACTTCCCAACAATATATATTTTTCATAAAATAAAATAATGAATGTTGTGGTGAGTAAATTTCCACACATCATATATATCCAAAGTAACAATATATATTATTAACAACATATAAATATCCACATTAAGTATATTACATTGTAAATAGTGATATATTCAAGTTACTCAATATAACATTGGAAGTAATGCAAGTACAACCTCCTCAAGTGACGAAGAAATGAGTCCTACAAAACCCTCAACAATAAAAATAGTTTAAGTAAAAAAAAAAATATAAAAAAATGATATATTTTCTATACATGCGCATATTTATTAGAACATAATTACATTTTTTTTAATTTTAATATTTTGTTTATCGCATAAGTAATATCCCATATTATCTCATTTTAATATAAAGATATTAAAATATCTTCAAAGATCATATTTGGATTAGGATATTATTCAATAATATTATAAGATTTTTTAGTTATTTTAATTTTTTATTATTAAATAATATGATAAATTTTATACTTATATATATTAATAATAATAGTAATAATAATAATAATAATTTATTTTTGAGGTCATTGTCAAATACACACTAAATTGATGTATAAGACTCCTTTATTTAATGGATAAAAGACTTTCTCTACTCAACTATTAATAAAGTCTACCGAAATATACATACCCTACTCCTAATATAAAAATTATATATATATATATATATAT
>JZKD02S1592736.1:0-10160 GCA_000966675.3 Picea glauca
AATTACCATGGCTATAGAGGTTGAGCCAACCTATGCTATTGAGAAGAAAAGGTATCTCAAATGCATGGATGAGGCTTACAACCTCCTATATCTGTCTATGTCCCCCGATCTTGTAACATCCCTATTTTAATCCCCATGAATTATAATGTAATTGTATAAATGTGAATTAGGCTGGTGAGTTGATGTGTTGGGGTGAAGAGCTATATTGATTTAATGTGGTCAAGGGTCGAATTTCATATAATGAACATTGAAATAATTAATAAAAGTAATAATTTTTGGTTGTGATATGAAAGAGATGAAGAACGATGGGAGGCTATGATTCCACAAGAGAGAGGGGGTCTAAGGGGGAATTATTCATGGGTATTAATCCAACCCACATTCATGAATTATTATCATTGTATATAAACTTCTATTTTGATGTGGAGTGTGTTGAAATACAATCATTAACTCATGTAAGTGGGTGGGTGTGAGTGGTCACATTCCATAGTTATTGGGGAGCATGGGTTGGATTATAATCAACTTGGGCAAGAAAGTAAGTCAAATCAAGCAGGCAAACAAGAGAGGAAATTCATATGGAGAAGAAAGAGAGATTTTACATGCATATTTTGGGCAACAAAGGGAGAGTTGAGTGTTGGGAAGAGAACCATCCATATTGTGCCTTAAGGTATCCATTTTTGGGCTATGGTTATGCTAGAAAATAGGCATGTGTTCTTGAAAAATGGGTTGTAATCCTATAGTACGTTTTTCCTGTTGAGAAAATGACTTAAGAGCCTTGTGAAGGTTGTTGTGATAAATATTGAAGAATATCATAGTTCCTAGAGTCCCTAACTGAGGGACTCCTGGTCAACCAAGTGCACTAAGGACCCTAATGAATGAATGATACAGCCGGAGGGACTGTGAGGACTGAAGGGCGTACACTATTAGGGTAATAAAGGTTGTGGAGAAAAGAGAGAGAGTTGGAGGATTGGAATTGTTGTGGAAGTAGAACTTGGGTTTTTGGGCTCCTGTGTGTGGAGAGTGGACAACCAGTGGGCCAGATTTCCTTGTGTACTCATAGCCTCAGCTCAGGGGTGGCCTGTTGATGATACAAAATTATCAATAACACCTATGTCCGGGAGGTTCATCCTTTGTATGTATCCATTTGGATAAATATTAACATATAAGTGTTTATGTTGAGTTATTTATTATTATTCTGTTGTGAAATTGGTTTATATGAATGTTGTGTGTTTTTTGTTTCCTTGAACAATTGCATTCTTGTTTAAATATATGCTATTATATGTCTTATAAATTTGGTATAAGTAAAATGGCTAAATTTGTGTGTGATATGTAGCTGATAAGCTACAGGAAATTATTTAGTTTAAATATTTTAATTTTAATGTGTATTCCGCACATAATGACGCTTACCCAGAGGTTGAGTACGTTACAATATGGTATCATAGCATGTGGTTCAAACACCAGGATTGAATTGGCTAGAACTAGTGCGAATTTGACAGATTCACTTTTGTAGTTTTTTTCTGTGACGAATATGGGGGAAAATGGTGAAAAATCAGAGAGAAATCCCCAAATTTGTGAGTAATATTCAAGTTTAAATGACTCAAATATGTTTAAGAAAGTTAATGGAGTAAATTTGCAAATTCTGGAGCAAGATTTGACCTGGAAAGGTCAAAATTTGTGTTTTAATGGACATGGACGCCTATAGCACTGGGAAAAATTTAAGGGATCGATGGTCGATATTCAATGTGATAAATTTAAACATTTATAAAGTTTCATCCATTTGGAAGGTTGAGTAAATCAATGGCCAGGATCTGTTTCAGTGTTTTGCAAAGAAAGAAAATCAGTGATCTAGATTACTTTCAGAATTTAGAAGAAGGAAGTCAATAGACGGTCAATATTTTCTTGGCTTGAAGATTGATGGCTTAGATTCATAGGGGATTTTGGTCAAAAATTCTAAGTGTGTACATTCACCAAGAGAAATTGTGGATGGTCGGTGGTCAGGTCGACCAAAATGGCGATGAGTTTGGTTCAGCCAGAAGACATCTTTGACAGTCGATGGCCAATGTTCAGGAGACAACAGGTTTGGGTGAATTTAATATATCAATGGCCACAATCATTTTTAGTGATAGCTCAACGACCCAGATTGATCAGATATTAATCGAAAATTTTCTAAGTGTTGAAGTTGTCCAAGGAAAATCGTTGATGGCCGACGATCGAGTCGATTGATTCGCTGAAGTTTTTTCAATTGCCGACAGAGGTCATCAGTTGTTCATGGGATGATGGTCTAGCATCGACCTATTCGGCAAATTATTTTGGTCAAGAAGAAGGAAATTGTTGATGGGTTGATGATCGGGCATCGGTTGAATTTGTCAAGGTGTTTGGGTTGTCTAAGAGAATTAGTCGATGGAAAATGAAGGAAAGAGGGTGATGATATGTCATGCCACATCAACACCCATGTGTCATGCCATGTCACCATCCACATGTCATTCCATGTCATCCAAAGTGACACCTCTAGATGATGTGTCATGCCACATCAACATCCACATGCCATGCCACATCAACAATTGCCACATCATCCCAAAAGTGGTCGATGGCTGATGGTCAGGTCGACCGAATTGGGCAAGTGCTTTTGACAATCAATGGGGATCGTTGATGGTCAAGCATTGACCGAATTGGTGATGATTCCGATTTTTAATTGAAAATCCCTTATAGATGATTGTTGGGTCGGTCGGCTTAGCATTGTGTGCAAATCAATTGTCAAGGGATTAGGCCGACGGTCGACGGTCGATTCAGAAGTTTGGGAGAAATGTTGTGTGCATCCATAGGAAAGCATCGATCATCGATGGATTATGGAGAACAGATCAACGGTTCAGATTCCACACTATTTGAGATCAAAGATTGATATTTACATGTTGTTATAATAGTAAAACAATCAATTTTATGTGAAAATTTGTGGTTTTTGAAGGTCATTAACTTGTGGGGTAATTTTGAGGCCCTAAATGACATTTTTATCCAATCAAAACCCATGTGAATAGATTGTACTAAAGTAAACTTTGTCTATGTGGCTCAAATAAAATATCTTAAGGAAATATTTTCAATGAGATAAAATATTCGCAAAACAGAACTTGTATGAGAAAGTTACAGCCAAAACAGTTGAGGAAAATTTCCAGGACTAGTCTACTTCCAAAGGGCATAACTCCTTGCTCAAAAGTTTGTTTGAGGCAAAAGAATAGTCTATGGATAGCTTATGAACAATAAAATATAGAAGTGGATCCATATTTGGGATATTGATATGTAAAAACATCCAAGAAGATAAATAAGACACATGTAACATACAAGGATAAAAAAGTAAAATAGTCAAAACTCTTGTAAGTTGTAACTAATAGTTCAGATCCTAGTTAAGGGTGAAACTTGGAAAAATCATTCAAAAGGTATCAAGGGGAATACCCAATTGATATTATGGAAAAATCCCAAAGGATTTGGTGTAGGGATACATAAACAGGGCCAATACTAAGTCATGTGAAGGTGCAGAAGGGGAAAAGTTGTCATTTCTATGTTGTTGCATTTTTTTACTGGAGCATCAGTTTTGCAATCAAAGAGTTTTTATGAGTTAAGTTTTGGTAGTGTTATTTTTTTCATGTAGAAACATTTTCTTGGTTCTCAATAAATTTACCTCTGTAAGTGTGAAAATTTGGTGTTTAAGATTATTTGAACCGGGGAGAAAGGTGCACAAAAGGGGTAAATGGGCAATATTCAATTTCCTATAAATTTATGCTCAATACTCAAAATTGAGAAGGGAAGTAGTATTTGGAAATATATTGGATAGGAGAATCTAGATATCCACTCACAATTTATTTTGGATCCAAATAATTCTCAAGGAATAAGGAAGGGTTATAGTGAACTTGAAAGACACCATTGAATAGAATGAGAATTTCAAGAAGCCATAATTTTTGGATCTTAAATCAGGCTGAAGAATTTGGAAAGGTAATACGGATGAAATCATGATATAATATCTAAGTTTTCTAGGGGATAATCAAGTTGCCCATAAATTTGGAAGAAAAAGTGGAATTGGATTCCATGAACCATGCAATTACTCAATGTGAATAATTTTACATGTCAAAGTTTAGAGAAACTTTCCCAGCTAATAGAGCTAAGTGCCAGAGGTGATTGATAGTTAAGGAAGGGTATTGAAATTCACTATAATTCCTATGCATAATCCTATAGGCACACTTGAAATGCAATATTTTTTCAAATAAAGAGGGATTAAGCTTATTAATAGGGCCTTGTTAATAAGTTGAAGAGCACTCTGCAGACAGTGTTACGTGAAAGGTATTTCTAGAAAAAGGATAAGATTCCACAATTGATCATTGTGTGGGTTTGTTCTAGATTAATTCTAGGGTCCATCTGATAAAGAAGAAGGTCAATCTTGTATATTTGGATAAAGTATCAAATAACTATAAAGGGAAGTGCAAGACTGCAGAGAAGGTGATGCAAGGTTGACAAAGGTCTAAGGAAGAACATGGGAATATTAGTATTTAACTACTATAGGGCCTGAATGGTTTCCAAGGTAAATTTAATAGAGTTTATCACATAAAGCATGACTCCAATAAGTGAAAAATGGCATTGCATGCATAGGGTGTTTAGAATAACTCCATAACCTTGAAGGTAGAAATATAGTGAAGGATAAAAATATTGTTGAAAGAGAAGGAGAAAGGATATCATGAGATGAGGTATGACTCATGGCTAGATCAGTCATTTCTATGTGAAAGCATGGGAATGTAGGAAGAAGGAATTTTTAGATATGATCTAACAATTTTTTTCTAAAAGTAACCAAGGCAATAAAATTGTCTCTATTATCATAGTGTGCAACAAAAGAAGGTTATAGGCATGAATGGGGGAGTGTAGCATTCCAATTAGCGCAAAGTGGTATTGAATGGACAAAAAGTTATTCACATTGAATAACTCAATGAAGTGAAGAGGTATATCTAAAATTGGGAAAATCCATGGAGGGAAAGGAGTATTGGAAAGAGGAAATAGCATAAAACATTTTAGAATGTTGAAATGTCAATCAATGATAATGGTATTTCAATAATGGTTTAGTCAAGGAAATGGGGAGTGAGTAATTAGATTCCAAAGCCAATGTTTAGCTGGAATAGTGCATGTTAGAGAACTATGATTATTGATCATTTAACCAAAAGATGTTGGGACAAGATTCTTTTCATAAAAGAAGTAGTTGTGAGATGGAAGCACTAGTGGATATAGTTTCTGGAAATGTATCCATCCATATGAAGATAAACAAGGATGGTGGAAATGTTGATCAAGAGGTTGGTGAAGGAAGCCCGTGAGCTTCTACAAAGTACTAGTTGATCATGTAACATCAAGTAAATTGATAACAACCATGCAGGTATGAATTTGGGGTTGTTATGATGTATAAATGATAATGGGAATTGAGGTAAGGATTCCCTCATTTGAATCTCAATATTTGAATTGATGTAAAGGAAGGAGGCCTTGAGTATGAAAATATTATATGTTGCTTGAATGCATTTATGGGAAATTTAATTGCATATTGTGTTATGTTGGTTATGAGATCATAACCAAGTTAAGTTAGGAGACATTACTCTTGGTGTAGGAATGAATTCCATTAGAGATGGCCATGTGTGAGGCCATGATGAGATTGGATATGGAAAGGATATAGTTCCATACAAGTGCATAATGGTTTTCCCCTATGTAACTGAGGTTTGGACTACAACATTTCCACCTACACTAAATAGCACTAAGGGATGATTTTCTTAGTTTTGTGTATGGGTTGAAGACGAAGGTATCCAAAGGATCAAATGAGTTGTGGGGAAGATTTTGGATGGTGTATTGAGGCCTGGGCCATACCTTCCAACTCACATAGTGGAATACATGACATGAACATATGGTATTCCAAGAGTCAATGCAAGGATGCATTGTGTGGATGGGGCCATGATTATTGGCACATTGGTTTTATTATTAGTAAAGTTTCATTGCATGATGAAAATCTTAGTATGTCGATAATGCATGTACAATGAATGATGGTTTCATTCTAGATAATATGATTAATGGTTTAATTCCATTTTTAATATGAATAATAGTTGGAAGTTAAGGAAATTTTTTATTAATATAATTCTAAAAATCACTTCATGCACTGAATGCAAATATTGTGCATGAGATACTAACAGCTTGTTTGCCTGCAAGAAAGTTGAGGACATTGCAGGTACAATAGTCTAGGATATTGAAATGATGTAATTCCATAGGGAATATTGATATCTACAATTTCAATAACCAAACATAATGAGAAAAAATATCATGCATGGGAATATTTATCTTTCTGTATAAACATATTTGAGAAGTTAATAATTGGAAATTGTTATGATATGCTAACAATTTGTTTGGTTGCATAGAAATTGAGAAAATTGTAGCGAGAATGGTATTGGATGTGGTAGGAATGTAAACCCATAAGGAATATTGATATATGTTGCTACAAGAGCCAAACAATTATGAAAAAAAACTCATGTTTGGGGAAATTCTATTTTCCTATGTAAAATAGATTTGAAATTTTATAATTAAAATTGTATGATGAAGCCTCATATTGAATATATGCATATGATGTAGATGGGATGATTGCCACAGGTTATATATTTCTAGTGGAAATCTAGCAGCAAGATGGCATTATTCTACGCAAGAACACCTTGGAAAATGATGGATCACATGAGGAATTGTGTAATAGTGAAAGGTATGTCTGAGCCTAGAAGGTGAGTACAACAAGAAGAACCAGGTTGCCATGCCTAAAGAGTGAACTCCTATGTGAGTTGAATTGTTGAAGAGACAGATAGTTAGGCCTAAAGAGTGAACTCCAGTGTGAGTTGCATTGTAACAACAAGGATTGTTGTTGGTTAATTTATGGTAGTTCTTCTTAGAAGTGATTCCCTTGTGATCCCAATAGTGATATTCCTAGTTGCATGTTCTAGTGAGACCCTGGTAAATGAATGGTACATTCCTTGGGTTATCCTTGATAAACGAATGGTACATTCCTTGAGTTGGACAACTCAAGAAGAATAGACCTAGTGTAAATTAGGATAGTTGTAGGAGAATGCCGGTGGTTTATATGTGTGTGTGTGTGTGTGTTACGAGGGAAAAACTCTCTATGGCCAAGGGTAAACCACAATAGATAGGTATGACTACAGAAATCAACTCAATTCCATTGTATGTTATATAAACTAATGTGCAAGATAAGAAAGAGGCCTACCTCGATCCAACGTTCGATGATGTTCCACCGTTGAGCACTTCAACCCAAAGATTTATGCCTATAATAAGTTCTTAACAAACGAGCATAGAAAGTACATGGTGATAGTATAAAAGAGTTAGTACATTAGATAAAATAATCCATTAATAAACATTACAAACATTCCCATGGATAACAATCATATATTTGCACGATACCAATAGAATGGGAAAGGAGTATTTCTATTAATAATTGAACAATGGAAGTGACAACATTACAGACTTCCGTGTTGGCATGGTTCGAAACCAAGAAACCAATTTCCTTCCAACTGGGCCTCGGCCACTTCAATCCTCCACCAAAGGAAAGCTCATAGGAGAGAGATAATGAGGTTATCTCAACAATAGGGAAATAAATTGGGGGCTGAACACTATGTTCAGACTTGAGGGACAAAGGGATGCAGACTCAATATGAAGTAATTTCTCTAGAGTAACTTTGCTCTCAAATTTGAATGCTTTCTCCTCTTTTCCATAGCTCGGAATTGTGCTTTTATAGCCTTTAGAATGCAACTGAAGGATCGAGTCAGAACATTTCCAGTATGTGGAAGGCCAAGGATTAGAGATCTCCTGTCATGACATGGAAACCCGACTCCATTTTGTATTTTCTAGCACAAATCCTTATGTACGCAGGATGTAGTGGAGCAGCCTACGTATACACATGTTGTATAGAATATAGGGCACGTATATGTGCAAAAATTTGTATTTTTGGCTCTGGATTCATCAAAAAGGGATGACAAGTCTTCATAGGGAAATGGAAAAAGGCCCTCTATGCAAGATAGCAATGGTGGGGTAAATCTTTCTATAACAATGTGTGTGTGTGTGTGTGTGTGTGTTTCGGGCCAGGGTGCCTTTGTATCTATGTTTTGGGGCTAGAGCACCTAGGTATTTATAATTTTTGGGGGTCAAAGCACCTATTTATTATGGTATTTAGGCCAGAGTTCCTATGTAATTTTAATTAGGCTAGAATTCATGTGTGATTTTGGGCCAGAGAGCCTATATGTTGATTAATGTCCAGGGAGCCAAAATTGTAAAATGAAATTACACCTATAGAGTGCTTTGCATCGAGGACAGTGAAAAAATAAGGGGGATGGGAATGTAACATCCTTGGTTCTAATCCCTATGAAATATAATGTAATTGTATAAATGTGAATTAGGATGGTGAATTGATGTGTTCGGGTGAAGAGCCATATTGAATTAATTTGGTCGAGGGCCAAATTCCATATAATGAATATTGAAAAATTTAATAAAAGTAATAATCATTAGCTGCGATACAAAAAAGATGAAGAATGATGGGGGCTTATGATTCCACAAGAGAGAGGGGGTCCAATGGGGAATTATTCATGGATATTAAACTAACCCACATTCCTAAATTATTATCATTGTATATAACCTTCTATTTTGATGTGGAGTGCGTTGAAAGACAATCATTTAACTCATTGTTACACACCTAAGTGTCACATTATAAAATGTCCCACGTAAGTGTCATAATGTTTACAAGTGTCACATTATCAAATGTCACACCTAAGTTTCATAAGTGTCGCAAGTGTCGTAGCACCAAATATCACACTTAAGTGTTGCATCTATTAAATACTTAAGTGTCGCACTTTTCCAAGTGTCACACTTGAGTGTCGCAACTTTTTCACCACGAGAAAAAGTATGTCATACTCCCTAGACAAGTTGGAAGGAAAATTTATTAGTTGGAGGTCGATATGATACCTTTTTCCCTTGAAATTTTGTTCTTAAAAGAGTTTCATCACCCCCTTGCCCATACACAAGGAGTGATGGTCTCTCCCTTAGAGTGTCCTAGAGAATGATAGTCGCATTGTGCATAGTTATGGGGGGGGGAATGAAGTTGTTGCAACCATTTTTCCTTGATTTGTGAGGTTGTTTCCAAGAGTTTGTAGTTCGTTAAGGGATTTTTTCAAGCTATCTCCTATTCAAGTCAAGGTCAATCTTGTTGGTTGAGCCAAATCCTCTTTTGACCACATCCTCTCCTAAAAACTATCTTATGGTTGTGATGCTTCCAAGCCTATATGAAGGCCATGCTCGAGTGAAAGGGGAAGAGAGAAACTTTGAGTATAATACTTCTGATCTTGAGACATTCAAGAAAAGAGGAGAATTAAGAGCATCATACCTATGATTGTGTGAGATCCAAGGGGTTGGATAGGAGAACTTGGAGAAGTTTCTACAACGTCAAATTTGAGATTGAAAGTGCTTCCATTTTGTTAGCTTTCCATTAATACATAACTTGGCCTATTCCTCTCATGTCTATGCATTCAAGTGTATGCATCTCTATGGTTGTTAAGTTAATCATAAATAGATCTATCTTCACTTAACAATATAGTGTGGAAGAAGGAGGTTTATCTTTGTTCTTTGTAGGTTTTTTCTTGCACCTAGGAGCTTGGAAATTGTTATCGCAAGATTTTCCTCACCCCATGCAATCTTGCATAGAAGGCCTTTTTCCATTTCCCCGTGTAGAATTTTCATCCCTTTTTTCAAATCCCAGAGCTAAAAATACATTTTTTTCACATATATGCACCTTGTCTACTATACGACATGCATATATGTAGGTTGCACCACTACAACCCGTGTACATCGGGAAATGTGCCCAAAAATGAAAAATGGTGTTGGGTTTCCATGTCACGACGGGAGATCAATTATCCTTGGCCTTCCATATACTAGAAACGTTCTGACTCGACCCTTCAGTTCCACTTGAAGGCTATAAATGGACCAATTATGAGCTATGGAAAAGAGGAGAAAGAATTCAACTTTGAGAGAAAAGTTACTATTGAGGAATTATTCACTTCACATTAAGTCTGCATCCCTTTATCCTTTAAGTCTAAACACAATGTTCATCCCCCAAG
>JZKD02S1592737.1:0-10160 GCA_000966675.3 Picea glauca
GGTGTTGGGGTCTCATTCCAAGGAGAAACATAGCTACAGTGAAACTCTTCCCATTTCATTTTCCCCCCTTGCCCCAAGAATTTGCAGCCACATTGTGAGTTTTGAGCCAGAATTCCCTATTCTTGCCCTTTTTATTCATCCATAAGACTATACCCATTCTCTAGAGAGAAGTGTGAGAGAAGAAGGATATGTGGAAGAAGTTGGATCTTGGTGAAGAGGATCCTAGGACCGTGTTCGAGGAGAAGTCTTTGATCTCATTTTGTAAGTAACTCTGTGAGATTAATATAAATAAGTACTTTTTTCATCCCGCCATATGATGTGTTCAATATTCATGTTTGATTTACATTTTGTTATGACATCTAACCTACTAGTTCATATATAGAATGCATGTTCGTAGTTTCTTGTTTGTCTTTTGGTGAATGCAGGTCAGCCTTGGGAGGATATTTGTAGTCGAGAAGAGACCGAACGCATTGGGATCGACATCAGACGCAAAGTTTAAGTTAAGACTATCGGATCCCTATACTTTGTACTTTATATATGAATGTGGGGTGTTGTCGGGATTGTTGTTAAAAGTAGGAGACTTTAGACGGTTAGATCTGCCTGCACTTTAGAACCCTAGTGTAGTCCATAGGGGGGTTTTCCCACTATAGCAGAATTGGCAACCGTACTGGGGAGCCTCTAGGATTTTTAGGGGATCTTTTTGTGTTCTTTAATCGGTTTAATTACCTCTTTGAGTTCTTTGTAAGTTACTGATTCTTTAAGGGATTCTGGTTTTCCATACTAGTACTCCCTGCCTGGTCAGCTTTGACTGTTGGTTTTATTTTTTGAGGAGTTAAAGAGGTGTACACGACCTGCAGTGGGTCTACCCATGTACATACATGCCTTACCTTTGTACAACTGGCGTACATACACAGACTGCTTAAGTGTTAGTTGCGTGCCTGTGTCAGGAAATTTTTTTCTCAAGAAGAGGCAGTAATCCTCTTCCCTGATTGAAGTCTGACTTCTCAGGGGTTTCTTGATTTAGTCCTAGTCTCTATAGTTACAGTCTTTGAGCCTAGGTTTGGCATCCGTTTCTTTATCTTTTAATGATTTCTTGTGTTTTCGTTGAAGGGTTTTTTTGATGAGTCTGTGAGTCTTTTCTATTTTATCCTTTATGGTTCTTTCAGTGACTCCCTACAATCCGCAGTAGACCTGAAGTCAGTTTATTGGGTCTTGTCTTGTCTTTAATTTTCCCTTTTACTTGCTTTAGAAGAAAAGAAAAGAATTCATTTTCAAGTTTCTTATTTTGAAGCATATATATAAAAAAAAGGATTTCAGTTTCTTGTTTGTCTAAGTAGTTAGGTTAGTTGTCTTTACTTGTCAGGAAGAAGAGTGATTTCTTAAGTTCTGTACTGAATACTTAGGACATTAAGTAGCTCGTAGTCGAGTGAAATTCAGTTTTGATTTTTTTCTTTTAAAATATCTTAGAAAGAAAAGTTAGTTAGAAAACTTGGTTAAAGAGTTTTCAATTTGCAAATCTTTGTTTGTTGAAGAAGTAATTTTGTTTCCAGCATTTGTTCTTCTCTTTCATATCTTTACAAACACCATCAGTTTCATTTATGTTCCTATGACTTAAGATAAACCACTTAAAATTAACGCTTAATTAAAATTAATCATACTTTCATGTTTATAGGGTCCATCAACTAGATTAGGCTAGAGCCTTGATTTAGGTTGGAGAGGAAACTCTTCAAGGCCATAAAACAAACATAGGAGTTTGTGATAGGGAGTGAAAAATTCCAATAACGTGGAAATTATCTGGGACCCCCCTCTAACACAGGGGTTAAACACGAGGTCACGTGCGGAAAGGTAGCGGAGATAACCCCTCCAAATCTAGACCAATCGTAGCGAAGGAACGCATATAGAGGAATTATCTTGGAATTACGTTGATCGCATTTTCCATGGAGCTTCATGGGTCTCAAATCCGTTCAAGGTCCTCATTTGTCTTCTGGAACAATTTCTTTTGATACCCTCGATAGGTTTCGGGTTTGATACCCTTCTCATTGCGGTCCACCTAACTGTCGATTGTACCCACCTGGTAGTTGTTCACAAGCTGACAACCTAGTTGTCTTTGATTTTAGGGACTTACACAGGTGACTGCAGGGGTATATCTTGGTACCTAGGGAAGACATCGAACCACGCTTTGTAGAGTATACCCGGAGGGTGATTCTGTATTTTAGTTGCACTTGCACCGATAAGTTTCTCTAGTGTTGGTTGTTGTAATTGGTCTTCCAACTAGTAATAGTGGTTTACTTGTTGCATCTCATAGGAACTTTTTCTAGTGTGTGTTTTGGTATTCAACGTTAGAAAGCCTTAGCGTGTCGTTGATATTCTCACATAGTGTAATATCAAGAGCTCCATTGGTCACAAAGGCTTTTGGGCCTACCTCCGGTTAACTTGGAGCCACCACCGCCACCGCAAAGGCGAAGAATTTACTAGGAAGGGTCATTTGAGGCGACTGGGCCACATGAAACTGTACCCGAGCCATATTCGAGAGGAGAACATTCATTTCTAGAGGGACCGACTATTTCTAACCTTGGAGTGGAACCTCTTGGTCCATATAACTCTCCGATCACCAACTTGTCAGTGCCACTTTTGATACAGCTTGCCCCTCCAAAGGTAATGCATCACGAGCGTCAGATAATCCTGCAAGAAATGATGGAAGAAAATGTTGCTACTTTGTCAGGGAGTCCTCATACTCCCTCTACAACTGTCACAACCGGGGGAGTTCCGCCTCCTAACTCACCTTCGTAGGTCTGAGCCACTATGGTCTTGACCGCCTCTACCTCGGGAAGTGGTCTGATTACGTCCATGGCGGCGATCACTGCACCATTTACGCAGAGTGCAACGGGCCCTCCGTTTTCATATGGGATGCCCAACTTTGACACAAACTCGGTCTTTTCCTACTCCACCCTACAAACTTTGGGTCTAGGGGAAGGGAGCTCTAACGCTCCTCTGCAAGGGTATATGGGGGCACTTCAGCCCCCTATAATGATTTCCTTTATGGTGGGGGTCATATACCTCCATCGTCCCCCTCGCTTGGCAGTGCTTCTCAGCAGCCTGCCTGGCCAAACATGAATTACAACTCGTTTGGAGCAGGTAGTCAAGGACCTTCTTCTAGTACCAAACTGGTGGGTTCTTTCTTGTTCTCTTTGTTCGACATGTTTGGTAACAACGCATTCTCGTCAACTATTGTCTTGGTCGGGGGCAACCCTGGTTTTGGATCACAAAATCTTGCGCAGGGGGCACACACTTCTCAAGAACCTTGGAATCCATGGCAGGGATTAGTTCCCTCGTCAGGGATGTCGACCGGGGGCAACCCTTTCCATGGTCAATGGAACCTCGAGAAAGGCTCAGTACCTATGCTCGTCGGATCAGCAGTGGGCAACCCTTTATAGAACCTTTGGAGCACAACGTCGGGAGCAATCCCTTATCAGCCCTCAACATCCTATTACGGGAGTCAGCCGATGATGTCTCAACCAGCGTAGCATCTGAATGCTAGCCTAGGCCATGGTTTTTACCAGAACCCAAGCCAACAACCTAACTTTTCCTGGCAGCCTGGTGCCATCCAAATCCCAGGCTCCTATCCTCGTGTACATACTCAACAACCTAAACTATCATTTCTGGCAACTTTGCATTTTCCAGACTTGTCAAGATTATTGAATGACCCAATCTGTTATGATCCATGTTGGCTTTCTATTCCGACTAAGCTACCCTCAGACATTCCAAAGTTCAAAGTCAAGCCTAACGAATATTCAGGCGATCATGTGACCACAATTCACCTATGGTGCTCGTCTAACTCTTTGAAAGACGGGTTCGTCTAGTTGCGTTTGTTTCAACGCACTCTTATCGGGAGTGCCGTGAAATGGTACATCAAGCTCGACCGCTCAAGATACTCTAGTTTTGGCGAATTGGCAATGGTTTATTAAACCATTTTCAATTACTTGTGAGATACGATGTCGACAACGAATTGTTGGCCAACTTTGAGCAAACAAAGGTTGACCATATCTCTAATCACATCTGAGAATGGCAATGTTGGAAGAGTTTGATTAAAGTACCAATTCCACCAGCATTCCTATTGGAATGGTTCCTTAAGTCTTTGGTACCCCAGCTATCCAAGGATGTAGCAATGTCGGGGGTATTTTCGGAGGAAGAAGTGATAATGAGAGCTCAACAGCTAGAGCTGATTTACTCTCAGTCTGGTTTGCTTTACGAAGTTTTTCCAGATGCACCACAGTCTATTCTTGATAATACCAAGCACAAGTTTGGACCACATGCTGACGACATTGTTGGTTCAGCACAAGCAAAACCCATTGATCCGTTGTCAAACCAATTGAAACAATTGTCAATACAGAAGACAGTGGCCAACCCAACTCCTAGTTCGTATGCCCCCCCTGCTCAGATGTCAGATGTACACAACATGCAATCGACGAACCCAAAGGAAAACTAGCAGGCCAAAGGGATGAAAAGAAAGCGAAAGAAGGGTAAGGGGGATATTAAACCCACCAATAATGATGGTGGGGGAAACATAGAGAGAAAGAAGTCGAAGTATTCATTCAACCTCTGCATGGAAGACCACCTGACTCACATGTGCCCTCGACTTGCGGAGGGCCAAAATTTATTGGCACAACAACAACCTACGATGTTAATGAACCCATTTCCTCATGGAAAAAATTTAACTCAAGACTCTATGAATGCAGATGGGGGTAGTCAGGGACCCCCTTCGTCATCTAGCAATCCCTCGACCTTGAATATCTATATGTTGAAAGGTGAAGCTCACATAGCTACTAGGGTACATGATTACGGAATTCCAAGTATTGTCGAAAAGGGTAAAGAAGTTGAAAACCCATTTGTTCCTCTACAGATCGAGAGAACGATGAGTAAAACAATGACACACATCTCGAAAGGGTCATTCAATAAGGCTTCACATAATCCAAACTCGAGGGTCGCCCAGAACTACTTTGTGGTGGAGGATTTGTCACAAACCCCTTGTGTGATGTCTGTTGTGGAGGTCCTCTAGAGCTGCCCTTCATAGATAAAGGCTCTGCTAACTGCCTTAGGATCCGCTGAGACATGTAATACGAGAACTATCACGCTTGATACAACCGACTTGAAGCCTCGTCTCCCATACCATGTCGCATTTCAGATAGTAGTGGCTCACCCTACGAAATCATCTACCCAAAATATTTTCAGTATGGTGGTTGATGAGGGTGCCTTGACATGCGTGATGTCGTTGGCATGTTGGAAGGCCATTGGAAAAACCATGATATCTCCTTCACCTACTCTTCTTACAACTTTCAACGGTCGTTCTTTCAGACCACATGGAATCATTCCTTCTTTCCCTATGTAGTTAGGAGGGAAGACCATGTGCGTCTAAATTGAAGTGGTCAATGCGCCTCTCGATTACAAACTCATGTTAAGAAGGATTTGAACATATTCCATGCATGCAGTGGTTACCACAATTTTTCGGGTCTTGTTGTTTCCACATGAGGTCTGAATCATGACCATTGATCAATTGTCCTTCTCCAGACCTGACCCTTCATCGGTGGGATCCATAGTCCCGATGATTGATAACCCACAGCCTAGCGTTGTCAACGTGGAGGTTGGTTTTTTCCCACCTCTCATGGGCACTTTTGATTACCCTCCTCCTTTTGGTGATGTCAAAATGATATCAATTTTCCCCAACCAACCTCAGGCTGAAATCTTTTCAGTGTTGTCATTCCGCACGACTTACTTTAATGATCTGTAGATTCTTCCTACCCCATCAGCCATGATGGAAGGGAAAGGGCACCATGGCATGTCCATGCCCTTTTCCATGGTAGAAATTGCATACTCTATAGTCCAACAAGCTTCCGTTGACCCCGATCTAACTTCCGCACATGAGTTAGATCTAGTTCTCAAGCCTACATGGGCTCAAGGTTCCCTTGTCACTATCGATTCTTTAGACTTGGTCTTACCCTCTGACGAGGTGATTTTAGAGGCATTGACTAGTCCAGAAAGACCCTGGGATGGTCTCCATCGCAGATCATATTTTCTCCCAGAGTTATGAAGAATAGAGGCAGGAGAATTTGTGTTGACTATGACTAGAGATAGGTCTTGTCCTATGAATCCTATGGCTACGCATGCAGTTTATGCCGAGGGTAATATGGAAACCATCACTAAAATGATACCTATCGATATATCCAGAACCCCTGGTGTCATGGAGAATGTCTTCATCGGAGAAAATTGTTCCCCCGAGGAGATTCAGATCTATACAGATTTATTTAAAGAATTCTGCAACATTTTTTCCTGGTCTTATGAGGAAATACCAGGAATTGATCTAAGAATCGTCGAACATGAGATTACGACTTACCCTGATGCTAAGCCATTCCGACAGAAGCTTCGTCTGGTTAATCCTCGAAAAGAAGCAACTATTAAGGCTAAAGTAGAGAAACTACTCAAAGTTGGTTTCATCTACCCCGTCCAATTGACTCAATGGGTGTCGAATCCTGTTCTAGTCAAGAAAAAGTAGGGAACGATTCATGTATGTACGGACTTACGTGCTTTGAATAATGCCTTTCCAAAGGATAATTTCCCCACCCCATTCATTGATCAGATCATCGATGAATGTGCAGGCTGTGAGGTCTTTTCTTTCATGGATGCTTTCTTGGGATACAATCAGATACAGATTAAGCCCAAGGACCAACATAAAACAACTTTTATTTGTTTGTGGGGTACATTTGCTTATTGGAAGATGCCTTTTGGCCTAAAGAATAATGGAGCCACTTTTCAGTGGGCCATGTCTTGTTCTTTCCATGATTTCAAACACCTAATCAAGGCTTATCTCAATGATTTAGCGTCATGATCTCATAAGAGAGTCGATCATCCCACACACCTCTGACTTATCTTTGAGCGATGTCGCTACTATCGGATTCGCTTGAATCCAAACAAATGAATTTTTTGTGTGACGTCGGGTCGTCTTTTAGGTTTCATAGTGTCAACAACAGGGATCATGGTTGATCCTCTAAATTTTGAGGCAATAGTTCAATTGCCTCCCCCGAGCACAATCCCTTAGCTTCATAGTTTACAGGGAAAAGCCAATTTTCTTCGACGTTTTATCGCAAACTATGCTGAGATCACTAAAGGGTTTATGCATTTACTAAATAAGTGAGTTCCTTTTCATTGGGACAAAGCCACTCAACACTCTTTTGAAGCATTGAAACGCGCTCTCACATCTTCCCCTCTACTTCGGCCACCCAACTATAATAAAGATTTCTTATTGTATTTGGTCGCGGCAGAGTCGACCATCGGTATGGTCTTAGTTTAGGAGGACGATTTGCTTGAAGAACACATCATTTATTACCTGAGCTGAGGCCTAGTTGGACCAAAACTCAACTACTCCCACATTGAAAAACTTGTGTTGGCAGTAGTACATGTTGTCTAACAGTTGCATCACTATATCTTGTTTCGGAAGACCACCGTCATTGTCATTGTGAATCTGTTCCAATACATGTTGACACGACGTGTAATTGGCGGAAAGATCAATAGATGGATTGTTACTCTCTAGGAATTTGACTTGGATTTTGTGTCTGCGAAATCTAAAAATTTGTTGGTCTTTGCAGAACTTATATCGAAACTTCCGGTCGATTCAGGTGATGTTACGCCCGAATAATCACCGATTAAAGGAGATATTTTTCTGATTTCATCTTCGGACCCCTGGTATGGAGATATACTAGTCTATCTCCAGACTTTGAATTGCCCCACCTCTGCTTCTCGTGATGAGCATCGACGTATACACCATCAAGAAAAAAACTTATCTCATACTCGAAGACACTTTGTATCGTCGAGGTGTAGATTGCATCCTTCATCGGTGCCTTATTCATGAAGAAGCAGAACTCATGTTTAACGACTTCCACACTGGGGCATGTGGTGGTCATTTGTCTAGTTTGGAAACAACCCAAAAGATTCTACAATTCGGTTACTATTGGTCGACGTTAATCAAAGATTGCGGTGAATCGGTTAAGAAGTTCCACCCATGTCAGATATTCTCATGGAAGATGAGGGCACATCCTGTTCCCATATTTCCCGTCATCACAGTTGACCCCTTCACCAAGTGGGGGATTGATTATACTACATGCTACCCCCCTTCAGCCAGGGGGCACCACTATATCATCATAGTAGTAGACTACTTCACCAAGTGGGTCAAAGCTATGACGACGTTCAAAGATGATGGAGAGACAAAATCTCTCTTCTTATTTAATCAGATAATAGCAAGGTTCAGCATCCCAAAGAAGATTGTCACTGACCATGGCAGTCACTTTCAAAATAAAATGATGTATGAGTTAACGTCAAAGCTAGGGTTGAGAAAAGAACACTCATCACCCTATCACCCACAAGCGAATGGTCAAATGGAAGCTATGAATAATTCTCTCAAGATCATTCTACAACGAACGATCAATTCGGCCAAGTCAAATTGGCATTTGATGTTGTACTCAGCGTTATGGGCCTATCGGACGTCTGTAAATACTGCCACTGGTTTCTCACCTTTTCAACTTGTTTACGGGTTGGAAGTTGTCTTTCCTATAGAATTCCAGGTCCCATCTCTTAAGTTGGCAGTACAGTTATTGCCGGACACTTCACCGCTTGAGGAACGCTTATTACATCTCGAGAAGCTCGATGAGAAATGACGTGATGCAGCCTTGGATAACGAGGCTCATAACTAGAAATTCAAGTGTTAATATGATTGGTCTGTTCATCCTAGGATTTTCCTCAAAGGCGACCTTGTCCTAGTCTATGACCAAGATAAGGATCCCCTGGGGGCAGGTAAGTTCAAACCCATGTGGTTCGAACCGTTCATTGTGAAGGAGGTATTAAAGAAGGGCGCTTATCGTTTGGTTGAATTTGAAGGGAAAGCTTTAGCGGAACCTAGAAATGGGATCTACCTCAAGAAGTATTACTCGTAGGTGGGTCGCCTTGGGTGACTTCTTGTATATATGTATAGTGTTGGATCATGTTGTCATTGATGCCAATGGTTTGATTGATTGATGTCATTGATTGATGTCAAGTGATTGATTGATTTCAAAGGATTGATTGATTGATGATTGATGCAATATAATATGTATTTTCCTTGATGAGAATGCATAGATGAAGATGGATCAATGAGTTGTCGTTGATATGATGAAGATGGATCAATGACTTGTCATTGATATATGATGAAGATGGATCATTGTGGTTTCATTGGTATATGATGCATTGTTGAAAAATGTATAGATGAATCATTATTGTCTTATCATGATTGATAAGGTGCACAAATGGATGAACTCCAAAGTGGTCCCCTTATGGNACATACATGAGGTGTATAGTTGATGATGTTGGTACATATTGATGAGTCATTGTTGATGAGTATTTTACACATGATAGGTATATACTTGGTACATGGTTGGATGCACTTGTTTATGTACAAGTTGATTACAGGTTGTTTGGCACAGGTTGGTGCATGGTTGATGCACTTGTTTATGTTGACAGATTGATATATGTTGAGGATTGTTGCATCATCTTAGTTGGTGCTGAGAATGTAAGATGAGTCTTGCATATAAAGATGGTGCTCTTGTAGAGTTGTACTCTATTCAGTTGTTGCTGAAAAACCCCCAGATTGAAGTCCATAATAAAAAGAAAAATTGTACATACATCTTGTGTTCTTTGTGTTCCTTGTGGAGATAATTTGTTGATGATATGTTGTTGATATATTTTGCTAATATGTATTCACATCTAACTGATTATAAATGACAGCAATGAGTAATGAGAAAATGGTGAATGTTAACTAAGGACTTTTTGTGTAAGAGGGAAGTTTTGGGAAAAAGATCCCCACACTCATTCACCCCCCCCCCCTCTGAGTGTGGTAGGTGTGTCCAACATATAATTCTTATACACTTTAGTTTTTTGTCCTTTCCTTTTATGGAAGTGTCATTTTTTATGTCAACTTTTTCACTGTGGCAGATGTCAAGTGAATCAAATGTGTTCGTTGGATTTGTGGACGGTGCTAGCCGACACACTCGGAGGCTTGCTTCTGCAGCTTGGGTGATCTTCACACCTCAAGGCCAGTTGTTATCTTCTGGAGGTATCTGTTTAGGTGACGCCACAAACAA
>JZKD02S1592738.1:0-10160 GCA_000966675.3 Picea glauca
TTGAATTTCATTTTTAAGGAAAAAATATTAAAAAGGATTGAATGATGATTTTAGTTGGAAATTTATATATGGAGACATTGTTTATGGAAGAAAAGGGATCTGCATTTTTCTTGAACAGTATTCATTTGTTGGTTCCCATCCATGCTGCCATTTTTCAATCATTACAAAGCCTCCCATATTCCTAATGAACCTATCATTCTCTATTCAATTGCAATTGATTATTGAATTCGATATGTGGTGAGTTGTATCAATGGATGGATTTCATATGCTTCTGTTGTGAATGATAGAGCCAACATTTTGATTTTATTTAGGTAGAGTATTAGTGAATGGATTGTTAAAAAATTTCATATTCTAATTGGAATATTGCTTCAGGATGAGTTTGTTTAGCAGGGGGACTAATGGCAGAGGTGCAAACAAAGGTAGAGGAAATAATTCGCAAAGACGCCATAGAAGGCCATGATTTTCAATACATTTTGACGTTGATATGCAAGAACTAAATCATCTTTTCCAAGCCAGATTCTTCAACTTAGTTGGCCAAGGGATTTTGCAACCTAGAACTAAGAGGCCTCCTTTCCAGCCACATCAAAAATTATCTGGTGTCCTTGTTCCCCCTTGTGTTTCTATGCAACCATGGGAACACATCAATGATGGTTGGAAAGAGATTGTCCAATAGCCTATTGTACATCATCATGGTTGGCCTATAGTAGCATTACCATTTCCCCCTCCTCCACCACCATTCAACCCAAATTCCCAAGTTGATCGTGTTTCCTCACCAGTCCAGTTCTCTCATGCAAGAAAGAGGTTAAAACATGTCATCCCTGAGCCAAAATTGGATAAAGGAAAAGGGGTGGATAATTCCTCTAAGTATTCCAAAGACTCTTATGAATTAGTGTCCTCTCATCTCCACCTCAAAGATATTTTCTCCCATGTCATCAATGAAATCCACCCACAAGGTTCCAATCAATTTAAGGTTGTTGCACAAGACAAATAAAAAAAAGGATCAAAGGAAGGCAACAGTGAAAAGAGGAAAACTACCTCTCACAATAAATATGGATTTTAATGTTATTTTTTAGAGCAGATTTTATTGGTATGATGTCAGGATGTTTTGGAAAACAAGCATACATTTTGATAGAATGTTTTGGACAACATGGATATAATTATATTTTTGGGCAATAGTCATATTTTATTTCGATACTAAAATATTTGACTATTTATATGAGGATGGGAGTTACAAAGTGAATATTTGAGTTAAATGTTTTGGGTGTTATATTTTATATTTTGATGATCATTAAAGAAATGGAAATTGGAGTGACAAGGGGTCCCACCTATTTAGCTATTATTTAAATAGACCCTTATTTATGTATTATTATTTATTTGTCTCAAATTATTAGTTAAGATAATTAATCTTAACAAAAGAAAGGTATTTGAACTACCAAAACTTATTGGGAAAGAATAAAAGCTTAATCAAAAGAATACAAAGGGAGAGAGAACATAAAGGGAAGCTTTGATATAAGGTCTTGTCTATAATTGTGAGATAATTATTCTCTTCATTCATTATGAGTTTACTAGAAAGATAAGCCATCTTGATGACAATAGGGTCTTATTGAAGGCAATAGGATTCAAAACTAAATCATATATTTCAACAACTTGTTTCTAAAGGTGTATGATCTATCTTTGGAATTCTGTGTGTTCTTGTTTTTTAGTGGATTAGATTTCATGTCTGATAAAGAATATCTTGCAGAGTCAAGTGACAACACTTTTATGGAAAGTTGATCTAGATCTTTAGCTTCATTTTTGTTTTGTTGTCAAAGTCTTTTTATATGGTTCCCATTGGAGACTTCTAAATCTGAATTTGGTCCCCACCCTCGTAGGGATTTGTAAAGAGAATTATTTTTTGTATCTTAGAATGAAGTTAATATAAAAATCAGATTTCTAATTTCATTCTCACATATGTATCTTAATGATATTTTTCATATTTTTCTTTTATCGTTTTCTCTTATCCATGTACACACTTATGTATATTTTTGCTTTCTTTCTTTTGCACGGATACATATAATATATAAAATCATCCTTGGTCCCTCGTACAGATTATCCATGGATTAAGTGATTGTTTTGAATTGAAGGTTGTAAACTACAGGTAACATTCCCAACTATCTTGCCTTAGCCTAGCAAGATTTGAAAATGTTTAAGTAAGGTTCTTCATACCTTTTCCTAAACATTTATTTGGCGACCATACTGGGGAGATCTTTCCATATCTCTCTGGTTGATTGTATCACTATTGTATATTATTTTTCTATTTTGTTGGATTACTCTTTTACTCATATTTCCATGATAGTACTTGTTGTGAGACAACCAAATATTGGAAACGGTCTTGATGACCAGACTAGTATTTCCTTGAACTTATTCAACACTATCTTAGCAACTGCTAATACTCGTGCTAAACTTGAACACTCTTAGGAAGAAATTGAAAGGGATATAAATATTCTTGAATGTTGGGAATCCAAGCAAAGGAAGCCTAGAAATCAAAAATAACCTTTTCCTCTTACCTATTTAATATTCTATTTCATGTCCTTTAATTCTTGTATTTCTCAAAGAAGAAGAGGATTGTCCCCTGAAGTCACCTCTATTTCTTAAATAGGAAGGAGTAAAATTGTCTAATCAACACAACAAAGTGATATTAGGTGAACCCTAACTTATTCTTCCAATTCATTTTCATCACCCATACCTATAACCTTTAACATGACATCTTCGGGTAGTGGTAGTGGCATCGGAGGTTCCTCCTTCTCGCAACCCTTTGCTTCATCCATGATTGGTAGTATCTATAGTCATGAATTCCCTATTCAATCCACTACCAATCCTGCTAAGGTCATTAATAAATATGGACTTTTAAATTTGAGGAAGATGCTACAACCACCCCCTAGCACATGTATTCTCGCATGAATCTTGCACCAAACACCCAACCATTACAGAAATTCAAGGATCATTTACCTAGGTTCTTAGGAAATGGTACCATTACTACAAATAAACACCTGGTAGCATTTTCTAATTCTTGTCATAACATAGGGGATAATGATAACGACACTTGTATGCATTTATTTGTCAATTCCCTCAAAGGGAAAGATGTAGCATATTGTATTTTACCTCACGCCCAAAATCCTTTCAACTTGGGAAGAGTTGGTTTATTGGTTCAAATTCACTTATGGACAGCCCAAGAGTCCAACTGATTCGTTAAGGGAATAAAACAATATTTCCTATAAGGATGGTGAAACCATTAAATATTCTAACCTTCATTTCACCAAGCTATATAATAAAATCCCTGAACTAATTCATCCTCAAAATCGAGATACTTTAATGCATTATTATAATACTTTACTTTCTCCTTATTGTCATAGACTTGAATAAAAGGCTATTGACAATCTTGGTTCTACCCTTCAGGCTTGCCTAGAATATGAAGAGAAGCTTGAAAGAACGGGTCTTCCTAAGAGAGACTTGGTCAAGAAAAAAAATATGTTTGACATTATACAACTCATGCAAGATATGAATAATAGAATGATATCCTACGAACGAAAAGGAATTTCTTCTTCCTCTTTCCTAGGGGCTTCTTCTTCCCTAGTTCCTTTTAGAAATACTAATGAAATAACTTTTCATCCAAAGGCCATAATGACTCGAACTTGGTATAAATTTTGTGAAGAAAATCATGATGAGAATACCTACGAGGTTAAATGAAATGTTAGAGATAATATTTTTGGCAAAAGACCCGAGACCATTATTGTTTTTTTGGATTGGGTCGAACCAGAGGATGTTATGGTAGTGAATACCAAGAATAAATCTTACACTGCCAAGAGAAAATTTGATATTCCTCGCACTTCTTCTGCCCAAAGTTCATATTCTGAAAGTGTTGATACACAAGCTGTCAAAACTTCAATCAATCAAGGAGTATCTTCTCCTCTTCCTTATTCCAAGTACAATATCCTTAACCAATTGGCTAATATCAAAGTTGATGCTACCCTTCTCGACATGGTTTTCTTCCCATAAAAAAAGAAGCATCTTAAGAAATTTATGGAAGGTAATATATCTACCATAGCCAATATATTTGAAGATTCAAAGGAAGAAGATTCAACTGTAAATAGAATAGGTGTTAATAACTTTAGGAACCATGTAAAAAACCCTCCTTTCTATATCTCAGTAAAAATCATGGATAAAATAGCTCACATTTTTCTAATTGATGGCGGGTCTAGTCCAAGTGTGATGTCTAAACTCATCATGGAAGAGCTTGGATTATCTTGTACCAACGAAAAATTATAGAAGCATGCTCTCTTATAATAATCTGCAGAAATCAACTATAGGAGAAATCAAGGATGTAACCTTAGTTTTGTGTGTGCATCCTGAGATAAGGAAAACTCTCAACATCTAAGTGATTGATATGTCGGTGAGTAAATACTCAATTATTTTGGGAAGGAATTGAAAATCCTTAACTGGTGGATACCTTTCACTCCATGGTACACATTTATCTATCCCTTGAAGCTGAAAGAACATTATAGTTCTTAGGGAAGGAATGATTTCACCTTATATAGAGAGTGTTCCCCAACCCAATGTAAATTATCTAGAAGAAGATTTGGGGGTGTACTTTATCTTATTTGATTAAGGTGACACTATCATTGAACCAAATGATTTTTATGTTGGCATGTTGCACATGAATTTCAATGGCTCATATTCAAATGAAGGTAATGGAGCCAACATCATTTTATATTCTCCTATAGGAAAAATTCACAATTTCTCTTATATGCTGGAATTTGCTTGTACAAACAATGTTGTTGAGTTTNTTGAATTTCATTTTTAAGGAAAAAATATTAAAAAGGATTGAATGATGATTTTAGTTGGAAATTTATATATGGAGACATTGTTTATGGAAGAAAAGGGATCTGCATTTTTCTTGAATTGTATTCATTTGTTGGTTCCCATCCATGCTGCCATTTTTCAATCATTACAAAGCCTCCCATATTCCTAATGAACCTATCATTCTCTATTCAATTGCAATTGATTATTGAATTCGATATGTGGTGAGTTGTATCAATGGATGGATTTCATATGCTTCTGTTGTGAATGATAGAGCCAACATTTTGATTTTATTTAGGTAGAGTATTAGTGAATGGATTGTTAAAAATTTTCATATTCTAATTGGAATATTGCTTCAGGATGAGTTTGTTTAGCAGGGGGACTAATGGCAGAGGTGCAAACAAAGGTAGAGGAAATAATTCGCAAAGACGCCATAAAAGGCCATGATTTTCAATACATTTTGACGTTGATATGCAAGAACTAAATCATCTTTTCCAAGCCAGATTCTTCAACTTAGTTGGCCAAGGGATTTCGCAACCTAGAACTAAGAGGCCTCCTTTCCAGCCACATCAAATATTATCTGGTGTCCTTGTTCCCCCTTGTGTTTCTATGCAACCAGAGGAACACATCAATGATGGTTGGAAAGAGATTGTCCAATAGCCTATTGTACATCATCATGGTTGGCCTATAGTAGCATTACCATTTCCCCCTCCTCCACCGCCATTCAACCCAAATTCCCAAGTTGATCATGTTTCCTCACCAGTTCAGTTCTCTCATGCAAGAAAGAGGTTAAAAAATGTCATCCCTAAGCCAAAATTGGATAAAGGAAAAGGGGTGGATAATTCCTCTAAGTATTCCAAAGACTCTTCTGAATTAGTGTCCTCTCATCTCCACCTCAAAGATATTTTCTCCCATGTCATCAATGAAATCCACCCACAAGGTTCCAATCAATTTAAGGTTGTTGCACAAGACAAATAAAAAAAAGGATCAAAGGAAGGCAACAGTGAAAAGAGGAAAACTACCTCTCACAATAAATATGGATTTTAATGTTATTTTTTAGAGCAGATTTTATTGGTATGATGTCAGGATGTTTTGGAAAACAAGCATACATTTTGATAGAATGTTTTGGACAACATGGATATAATTATATTTTTGGGCAATAGTCATATTTTATTTCGATACTAAAATATTTGACTATTTATATGAGGATGGGAGTTACAAAGTGAATATTTGAGTTAAATGTTTTGGGTGTTATATTTTATATTTTGATGATCATTAAAGAAATGGAAATTGGAGTGACAAGGGGTCCCACCTATTTAGCTATTATTTAAATAGACCCTTATTTATGTATTATTATTTATTTGTCTCAAATTATTAGTTAAGATAATTAATCTTAACAAAAGAAAGGTATTTGAACTACCAAAACTTATTGGGAAAGAATAAAAGCTTAATCAAAAGAATACAAAGGGAGAGAGAACATAAAGGGAAGCTTTGATATAAGGTCTTGTCTATAATTGTGAGATAATTATTCTCTTCATTCATTATGAGTTTACTAGAAAGATAAGCCATCTTGATGACAATAGGGTCTTATTGAAGGCAATAGGATTCAAAACTAAATCATATATTTCAACAACTTGTTTCTAAAGGTGTATGATCTATCTTTGGAATTCTGTGTGTTCTTGTTTTTTAGTGGATTAGATTTCATGTCTGATAAAGAATATCTTGCAGAGTCAAGTGACAACACTTTTATGGAAAGTTGATCTAGATCTTTAGCTTCATTTTTGTTTTGTTGTCAAAGTCTTTTTATATGGTTCCCATTGGAGACTTCTAAATCTGAATTTGGTCCCCACCCTCGTAGGGATTTGTAAAGAGAATTATTTTTTGTATCTTAGAATGAAGTTAATATAAAAATCAGATTTCTAATTTCATTCTCACATATGTATCTTAATGATATTTTTCATATTTTTCTTTTATCGTTTTCTCTTATCCATGTACACACTTATGTATATTTTTGCTTTCTTTCTTTTGCACGGATACATATAATATATAAAATCATCCTTGGTCCCTCGTACAGATTATCCATGGATTAAGTGATTGTTTTGAATTGAAGGTTGTAAACTACAGGTAACATTCCCAACTATCTTGCCTTAGCCTAGCAAGATTTGAAAATGTTTAAGTAAGGTTCTTCATACCTTTTCCTAAACATTTATTTGGCGACCATACTGGGGAGATCTTTCCATATCTCTCTGGTTGATTGTATCACTATTGTATATTATTTTTCTATTTTGTTGGATTACTCTTTTACTCATATTTCCATGATAGTACTTGTTGTGAGACAACCAAATATTGGAAACGGTCTTGATGACCAGACTAGTATTTCCTTGAACTTATTCAACACTATCTTAGCAACTGCTAATACTCGTGCTAAACTTGAACACTCTTAGGAAGAAATTGAAAGGGATATAAATATTCTTGAATGTTGGGAATCCAAGCAAAGGAAGCCTAGAAATCAAAAATAACCTTTTCCTCTTACCTATTTAATATTCTATTTCATGTCCTTTAATTCTTGTATTTCTCAAAGAAGAAGAGGATTGTCCCCTGAAGTCACCTCTATTTCTTAAATAGGAAGGAGTAAAATTGTCTAATCAACACAACAAAGTGATATTAGGTGAACCCTAACTTATTCTTCCAATTCATTTTCATCACCCATACCTATAACCTTTAACATGACATCTTCGGGTAGTGGTAGTGGCATCGGAGGTTCCTCCTTCTCGCAACCCTTTGCTTCATCCATGATTGGTAGTATCTATAGTCATGAATTCCCTATTCAATCCACTACCAATCCTGCTAAGGTCATTAATAAATATGGACTTTTAAATTTGAGGAAGATGCTACAACCACCCCCTAGCACATGTATTCTCGCATGAATCTTGCACCAAACACCCAACCATTACAGAAATTCAAGGATCATTTACCTAGGTTCTTAGGAAATGGTACCATTACTACAAATAAACACCTGGTAGCATTTTCTAATTCTTGTCATAACATAGGGGATAATGATAACGACACTTGTATGCATTTATTTGTCAATTCCCTCAAAGGGAAAGATGTAGCATATTGTATTTTACCTCACGCCCAAAATCCTTTCAACTTGGGAAGAGTTGGTTTATTGGTTCAAATTCACTTATGGACAGCCCAAGAGTCCAACTGATTCGTTAAGGGAATAAAACAATATTTCCTATAAGGATGGTGAAACCATTAAATATTCTAACCTTCATTTCACCAAGCTATATAATAAAATCCCTGAACTAATTCATCCTCAAAATCGAGATACTTTAATGCATTATTATAATACTTTACTTTCTCCTTATTGTCATAGACTTGAATAAAAGGCTATTGACAATCTTGGTTCTACCCTTCAGGCTTGCCTAGAATATGAAGAGAAGCTTGAAAGAACGGGTCTTCCTAAGAGAGACTTGGTCAAGAAAAAAAATATGTTTGACATTATACAACTCATGCAAGATATGAATAATAGAATGATATCCTACGAACGAAAAGGAATTTCTTCTTCCTCTTTCCTAGGGGCTTCTTCTTCCCTAGTTCCTTTTAGAAATACTAATGAAATAACTTTTCATCCAAAGGCCATAATGACTCGAACTTGGTATAAATTTTGTGAAGAAAATCATGATGAGAATACCTACGAGGTTAAATGAAATGTTAGAGATAATATTTTTGGCAAAAGACCCGAGACCATTATTGTTTTTTTGGATTGGGTCGAACCAGAGGATGTTATGGTAGTGAATACCAAGAATAAATCTTACACTGCCAAGAGAAAATTTGATATTCCTCGCACTTCTTCTGCCCAAAGTTCATATTCTGAAAGTGTTGATACACAAGCTGTCAAAACTTCAATCAATCAAGGAGTATCTTCTCCTCTTCCTTATTCCAAGTACAATATCCTTAACCAATTGGCTAATATCAAAGTTGATGCTACCCTTCTCGACATGGTTTTCTTCCCATAAAAAAAGAAGCATCTTAAGAAATTTATGGAAGGTAATATATCTACCATAGCCAATATATTTGAAGATTCAAAGGAAGAAGATTCAACTGTAAATAGAATAGGTGTTAATAACTTTAGGAACCATGTAAAAAACCCTCCTTTCTATATCTCAGTAAAAATCATGGATAAAATAGCTCACATTTTTCTAATTGATGGCGGGTCTAGTCCAAGTGTGATGTCTAAACTCATCATGGAAGAGCTTGGATTATCTTGTACCAACGAAAAATTATAGAAGCATGCTCTCTTATAATAATCTGCAGAAATCAACTATAGGAGAAATCAAGGATGTAACCTTAGTTTTGTGTGTGCATCCTGAGATAAGGAAAACTCTCAACATCTAAGTGATTGATATGTCGGTGAGTAAATACTCAATTATTTTGGGAAGGAATTGAAAATCCTTAACTGGTGGATACCTTTCACTCCATGGTACACATTTATCTATCCCTTGAAGCTGAAAGAACATTATAGTTCTTAGGGAAGGAATGATTTCACCTTATATAGAGAGTGTTCCCCAACCCAATGTAAATTATCTAGAAGAAGATTTGGGGGTGTACTTTATCTTATTTGATTAAGGTGACACTATCATTGAACCAAATGATTTTTATGTTGGCATGTTGCACATGAATTTCAATGGCTCATATTCAAATGAAGGTAATGGAGCCAACATCATTTTATATTCTCCTATAGGAAAAATTCACAATTTCTCTTATATGCTGGAATTTGCTTGTACAAACAATGTTGTTGAGTTTGAGGCTTTATTGTTGGGTATTGAAATTGAATATAATCTTGGTTGTGGCCTATTACCCCCATTTTGTGGATAAATAAGGAGTTAATATCTCAAGGCCCTCAAGTTGCATATATGGAGTGTCGAGAGACTACATTACCAACATTATCCTTTTGCATAGATGGATACCCTCCTCACCACCACAAAGGGTCAGAGATTTCCAGATAGAATCCACCACATTAGCTAGATTCCAGAAGGCAGTGGGCCTTTCTCCATGAGGTAAAATTCAGTATTATGGTAAGCATCATTTCAATATTTAGGCCATTTTAGTATGTTGTATCTTAGATTTCTCTAGATTTCATGATATATGCTTGGACATTATGCATTTTTCCCTTCTTCACCTTGGTGGTTGACATTTTTCCCTAGTAAGTAGTCTTCCGCGGGGATGGTTTTTCTACTAGGAACTCCCTTGAAGATCCATCGTATCATTCATGACCATACTTACCACTTTCCATCACTACTCCCCCACATTTCCTTATC
>JZKD02S1592739.1:0-10160 GCA_000966675.3 Picea glauca
TTTGAACTTAAAGAAAAGCTTGTAAAACTCTTTGTAAAATTCAACTTTTCTAATCAATATTTCAAGATCTTGTAAATGAAAAATTCCTAAAAATTTCTTTCGTTTGAATAAGAAAAACTACTTATATTTCAGGAAATCGAGAAAGAACTTTGAAAACTAGACTCTTTTATTCCGAAAACAAACAACCTAGGCTACTTTACCAAACTAAATGCAAGAAAATAAATTCTTTTTGGTTTTTTGAACTTCTTTAACAAGAAAAGCTAAATGAAAAACTTTTATTTTTTTTCAAAGAAAGAAATAAGAAAAAGAGAAACAAAACCCAAGAATGACATAAACCCTTAATCGACTGCGTAAACACAAGGATTCAACCAAGAAACCAAGAGTATCAAAAACTTGGAATTTCACTCTAAACCTCTAGGGAAAACAAAAGAAAACTATGACACAAGTTAACAACGAATCTTCAACCCAACCTAAGGCCCAAAACAGAGACTCTGGAAGGCTCAAGAAAACCCTGAGAAGCCTAAACATCTATCAGGAAAGAGACATACCTCTCTTTGTTAAAAAACACTTTCAAGATACAAAGATGGTGACTTTTGCACCAGCATCATGTGTATTCACACGATATTTCTACTGTGCAGGGCACATATGTATGTGGGCTGAGCCAAAGAAGAGCACGTACACCTTGAGACTTTTCAAAAAAGAAAAAGACTAGGCAGACTGATAGGGCAGGGAAAGCTGGTATGCACCTTGCGGGTGATCAAAAAACCTTAAAAGACTCAGATAAATTGACTAAAACTCAAAAGGAAATCAAGAATCCAATTAAAAACCCAAAAACCTCCATCTAAAACCCTAGAGAGAGTCCCCAGTGGAGTCACCAATTCTTCTAGCGGGAAAATCCTCCTATAACTCTACCAGGGTTCTAAGTATAGACATATAAATGACTCCCTAAAAGTCAATCTAATTCCTACACTGCCCCAAACATTCCACACAGATGAACATAAAAATGATAGAAGAGTAGGTCAGAGAGAGTACCTATGGTCCAAATGTTTGATGTGGACCTCCTTGAGCTTTGTTGCTTCCTTGGATGTTGGTCTCCTCCCAAAGCCACCTGCATCGATGCTTAGGAAATAAAGGCTAAACAAATTCTATATCTACTCATCAATTAGGGTTAGATATCATTCATTATGAATAAACCAAATAAAAGACACAAATATATCATTTCGGACAGGGAAACAAATTCTTTTATTCAATATTCAAATATTGGAAATTAAAACTTTTGCAGGCCGACGCTTCGCAAACCTAGTTCGGGATCCTCTTAACTTTGCTCCAAGTGCACATTCCAAATTCCTTCTCTCACAATCTATTGATCGCCCCAATGGAAGGGAAGGGATTGTATGGTAGAAAAGGGATAGAGAGGGAATGTTGAGGCAAGAACTCAAAAAGGTTGCAAATGCTTAGGCAAGGAGGGAAAGGGAATTTGGGAAGAGTTTCACCATTCTAATTATTGATTGTGGAATGAGACCCCAAGACCTCTTTTTATATGACCAAAGGATATTTATTTTGTTTGGGGATGATCTATAGCAGGTGAAATGGTTGGGAAACCTCCAATAGCCCATTAATTCCACCAAATTTCTTGCAACTTTTTAATTTTTGTAACTTTTGGAGGTATACGCGGGTTTTTTAGTGTGAAGCTAGCGTATGTACGCAATCTATCGAGCATGTATCAACTATATGTACACAGGAATTAGTGTAGCAGGGCGCGTACATGCTCCAGTTTTATTTTTTTTAATAGAGTTCCTCAACAATGATTTGGAAAATTATGCAAGTAGGAAGGTCAATGCCATGTATGTATAGGTAGGGAATTTTAGGGCTATAACACCGACAAATAATAGAAGGTTCAAAGTAAGGATAATTTAGAAAGAAAAGGTTTGGGTTTAAAAGACATGGGTAAACTTTGCCCCTTGGACCCCTTCCCTCTCATGTGGAAATTAAACCCCAAAATCTCCATCTGGGTCCATATGAAATTAAAGATACATTTTATTTATTATACTCAATATACATCATTTACATATTACATTGCTTGGCCCTTTTCCACACATCAAATTTACAATACACATTGCTAGTTTGGGGTTTGAGAACGGGGATATTACATGATTTCCCTTGCTTTCGTTTTCCCTCTTTTGATATGGAAGAGTCTTCAGAAGGTTTGAAGTTTCCTCCCTTTCTTGGATTGGGATCCTTATTTCCCTTTCCTTTCTATTTCAATTTTGATTTGGATTTTCTTCTCTCATACACAACGAGTGCATGTGCTCTGGAGCTCTTGATTGCTCCCATTTTGACTAGCTTGTCTTGCTCATGCATTAGAGACTCAATGAAAATGTCCAATGTGGCAATTATCCAAGATAATACTAATGTAATCCTCATTGAATGAAATGTGGAGACAAAGACTGCATATTCCAGACCCAACCTTGACAAAATATCAAGAAACATTTTTTTGTGTTGCATTGATTTATCAATCCTGCATCCTTTTAGTTAAAAAAGTAAGGATTTGAACTTCATGAAGAAGTAATATATAATCTCAAAATTGCTTGGATCTAATGATTTTAGCTCAATATTGAGCATGTGGAAACACATCTCATCTAGTTTTCCAAAGATACCTTTCAAAGTAGTCCAAACCTCATTTGGAGTGTTGCAAGATTCAATATGAAACAATAATTTGGGAGAGATGTTCATGAAAATAAGTCTGAGGGGCTCATTGATGCAGTTGAATTATTTGGATTTATTTATTTCCAATTTCAGTTCAATTTCTATTTTTCATATTTATTCAATATAAGAATATTCCTTTGAGAAGAAGAAGGATATTTAGCTTCCAATCAAAGTAATTTTATGGTGTAAGATGATCTAAAGGTGACAATTCCATTCTTTCCGACTACTGCAATCTTCTTTTTGTACCTGCAAATGATTTCTTGTGCACCTTCTTCCTAGAAACCTATGGTCTCTAATACCATGTACAATTTAGTTGAAACCTAACATAGAGAATATAGCTAGAAACAATTCACACAAAGCTTGCAATGTTGATAGAAAGAGAGAAGAGATGGAGAGAAAAAATGAAGACTTGTATTAACAAAATGAGAGAATGGAAAAATAAATGTGATATACTACACATGACTGAACTAATGTGCCATAATAGTGATCTAGAGATATGTGAACACACACTAACATAATATTGAGTGAACTACCACCTAGTCCTAGTTAATTAGCCATGCAGTCATCAGTGAACTAGATAATCACAAGTGGAGTGAGGCAAATATCATGCATGCACATGTGTGGTACCTTCCTGGTGATGATCCCAAAGTAAGTGCACCCTCATGGTGTTGATACTGAGTTGAGCATGCAATACTCATTGATAATATTGAGATTTCCATGCAAGACTCTACTCCACTAGACTAACTAAAGTGTAATTGAGTAATGACTGAAGAGGATGTGGTGCCCTCATCTAGGGGAGAATATCTATGACCAGGGGCACCCTCAACATAGAATAATAAACCTAGGAAAATAAATACTAGGTGGGCGTGTAATATATCCAACATGAAAATGGTTGATGTTTTACCATAAAAAGAATTTTAACCTTTTGGGTCCACGAAAAACCCTTTTCACACCTTCCACCAATTAAGTATATTTTAGTTATTTTATTTTTGGAGCATTTTAATGATTTTTATGAGTTTATTCCATATAAATTTCACACCAATATCTAATGTTTTACTTGTTACAAGGCTATAGTCACATTTTTCGGTATTTTGGTGACATCCATTGGACTTGAGGTACATGTCTCGAACCAGAATATAGGGATAGGATTCTCCCTACAACATTGTCTTTCACTATTAACCACCCATTTTATCATCACAAAGTTTTAGATTAGATATTGTTAGTTTGTGACACTATCTATTCTATTGTTGCATGTCCTAACTTGCATGGTAGTTCCTACCCTTCATGGGCACCTTAGTTTACACCTTGATTTCCATCTGGTGCCCATACTATGATTTCTTGTAGTAATGGGATCCCTTCTTTAGACCCTCCATGACTCAAAGTTGAGTCTCATTCTTCTCTCTTCATCTATGTTCTGGCCATATTCTATAGGGGTTCTTATCAATTTTATGTTACTCTATGGTTTAACATGAATTTTTTGCTTATGTTTCAGTGCCTATTGTTTCACTAAATGTTTTCTTGATTCTACTTGCCCCCATTGCAGTCACACTTGACCTTTTTCATTTTTCATCTAGTTGCCTCCATTTAGGGACCCTATACCTAGAGAGAGAACCACTACTCTGAGAGGACCTTAATTTCCCATATCTTGTCACATTCATTTTTCTTCAGTTGTTTCATAACTTCATTGCACTTGGAATGTAGAAGCATGTTGTTAAGCCAATCATTCTCTCCAAATGAGCTCACTTTTAAATCTTTTTCATGCTTGTTAAACCATGAAAAAGACACTCGATGAGCTCATTTTTAGCCATTTTTCATGCTTGTTAAACCATGAAAAACACACCTACTTATAAAACTTTTAACTCCTTTTTTTTCTCATTAAACCCTAAAAAAGACACCTGATCGAGTGAAATTTTACCTCTTTTTTGGACTTGTAAAACTATATGAAAAAACACACTATCAAGCGCACTTTTATATCTCTTTTTCACTCGTAAAACTGTGAAGGAGACACTTGGAAAAAGAGTGACGTTTTTTTTACCATTGATACGTATTTTCAAGAGTGGAAATGATTATTCATGTTTCCCTTGAACATGTAACCTATTTATGTCATTATATTATAGTTGGTTTATATCTTGTCTAGGAGTTGTACCATCAATATGATTCATATACTCCTATGGATGGTTACTCTTCTAGTCAACATGGAGAGTGTTTCATTTCCTCATGCATTTTTTCACTATATCAATGGTCCTCTTGAGAAAATGTTTCCAGGTCATCATTATGTTTTTCTATATGTTCAAGGGAAGTTACCTTGAGTCAATAATTTGTTGCCTTATTGACCATCTGGGTCATCCATCCCTATGTCATTTGTACTTGGTGATTCTTTCTCTTTACATCATTTTTTAGTGTATGTTTCATGCCAATTGATGGGGGATAGATTAATGCCCTCCTTCAATGGATATATTCTTATCAACTTCATATCATTATCCAGGAGAGGGATCTAGAAACCAGCTAGTACCTTGGATCTTGTAGTCCTTAGTGGAAGTCTTCCTTACAATCAATAGTGGTTTTACCTCATTAACTCCTGATCAATTTATTTTATGAGTGTTAGAAATTATATTTTCTAATAACACTCACTAGATTTTGCTAGGTATCTTGGGATACATTTTTATTATCAATGGATTCCCTCACATCTATTAACAACATACCTCAATGGTTGGTAATCATACGATTCCTACCAAGATCAAAATTATCTCATTTATTTGCATGATGTAGAATCRTACTAACGAGGTTTGGGATGAAGACCTTGGGTTTGGGCCACATCACTCATTTATATTACTCCTCCCAAGTTGTTATGGAATATATCACTACAGTATGAGTACCTTGAATACTATAGGGGAACTCTCATTCGTGATTGTTGTCTTCCTGATGTATACAGTGACAGATCCACATTGTATTTTCTCATGGCTATGATATTTTTGATGAGATGGATCCATTGTGTAATTTTTCTTGGCCATAGTCTTACATTTAACTTCATGGATCTACATTGTATTGTGTTGGTGGCCATGATTTGTCTCTCTTTCAAGCATGGGTATGCCTACCTCAAGGATAATATATATGTTGTGGATTGGGTGTAACATGATATGAAATAAATAAATAAAAACTACAGATAGCCGAAGAGGAATGAGTTTCAAAGATAATATGATAGGTGGTGTTTAAAGACATCGTTACAACACTTAAGCAAACATAATTTTTATAAGAACATCATAATTCATGGTGAAAATATTCACATATGTTCACTACATAATTGTGTACACTTGTACCACACATTGATAATGACCCATAGGGTCTTCTATATATAGCCTCAATATTTAACCAAATTCCTTGGAATCGGGAGATCATGTTCACATATAATCATCAATGGTTAGCGTTGACTCCATCAAATTTGTGTTTTCTAGTTGGCTCGACAAGGATTCTCAACCTGACCATCCATACATCCAAATCATAATCGATGTCTTTGACTGCTAGTTGAATGTCTGACCAACGATATTTTCCACTACTCGATCGAATGATGTATATATTAGTTCGATCACTTGATCAACTATTTCCAAGGGAACTCTGATGAACCATCAAAATTGAGGTTCAACACCCCCCCATCAACACACGACTATGGATATTCATAAGGTGAAATTAAGTCAGTGGGACACCCCCCCATAATTGTATCTTACTAAATCCCAATCAGTCCACAAAACTTAATGAACCTAGATTTAGATAACGACGTAGTAAATATATCAACTCCTTGATCATCTATGATGAAATAGACAAGACAAACAATATTCTCATGAACCAACTGTCTCAAATAGTTAGCATGGATCTCAACATGCTTCATCTTAATGTGGGAAACAGGCTTGTTAGCAACTTAAATGGCACTTTGATTTTCATAGTATATGGTAGTTGAGTTCTATACAGGAAATCCAAGTTCTCCTAGAAGTTTGAGAATCCATATTGCTTATGTACCTGTATGAATGACACCACAATATTATGATTTTGTAGTCGAAAAGAAGGCTACCTTCTATTTCTTGCATGACCAAACCAATGCTCCAATGTTGAAGAGAAACAAATAGCTAGAAGTGAACCTATGATTATAAGTGTCACCTACCCATTTAGAGTCAATGATCTGACCAACAAATATGAACTTTGACAATACTTGATACCAAGATGAGTGGTTCCCTTGAGAAAGAAAACAATCCTTTTGACTATTTTCCAGTGACTTTCTTTGGGATCCTACATAAAACAAAAAACTAAACTAACAACAAATGAAATAGTAGGTCGACTATGAGTAAGATAAATGTGACTGCCGACCAATTGTTGATAGAAAGTAGCATCATCTTTGGAAGTTTAAAAAACAATTCTCAGCTTAAATCCAAATTGAGAAGGAGTAGCACAAGGCTTACAATATGCCATATTAAAGCGTGTCAAAATATCCATTACATATTTATATTGAGAAATGAAAAAAACATCATACAATGGTATTACTTGAAGACTCAAAACATAATTCAAAATACCAAGATCTGTCATGTCAAAGGAATCAATAAGTTGTTTCTTCAATATAATAATGAGATTAGTGTTATTTCTAGTTATGAGAAGGTCATCAACATATACAATAATAATCAAAATGTTTCCATGAGTATGGAGTACATATAATTTGTGATTAGATTCACAATGTTTGAAACAAAGTAGAAGAAACAAATTATCGATATTAGCATACCAAGATCTGAGAGATTTCTTCAAAGCATAAAGAGACTTCTAAAGTAGACAAACCATGTTAGAATCTATCACAAAACTAAGAGGTTATTCCATGAAAATTTCCTTAGATAATTTTCCATGAAGAAAATAACTCTTCACATCCATCTGATGGATCTTCTATCCAAATCGAGCAACAAGAGAAACAACAAGTTCAATAGAGTTCATCTTTGCAACATTGAGAAAGGTCTCTATGCATTCAATTCCTTATTATTGATAAAATACTTTTGTAACCAAGTGAGATTTATGATGTTGAAAAACACCTTCAAAGGTAAATTTCGTATTTTAGACCCATCGACAAAGTTGAAATATTGAGAGGGGGGATGAATTAGTATGAGAACTTTATTATCACTTTTAGCCACAAAATGTAATCATTAACATTATTAGCAGTATATGATCAATATATCATGAGAAGTATAAATCCACAGAGAATAATAGACATCCACACAAACACAGTACACCAAAATATACATGGAAACCAAAATGGGAGAAAACCATGGAATGGTTTTCTTATATATCAAAAGAATACATTCATTGGAAGGAAAAACTTCCCAATTCTCCAGCTACAACTGGAAGGAGGCTACAACCCCCTATTTATAGTATCCAACCTAAAGGAATATACAACTCCTTAAATTCTATGGCTCCAACCAAAAGTTGGCTACAACCCCCTGATTCTCATGATCCAACCTAAAGGAAGCTCTGACTCCCTGTGTTATCTGGAACCAATCGGAAGGAAACTAAAATACCCTTTCCTTGCCTTGTTATCTTTCCCTGAAATATAAATGTAGACCAAAATGTCATTTCCATTGATATTATGACAGCCTCTGATAATCAACCTATCACTGTCACATCAATCTGTAACTTATCATCAACCTATAACCTGTCACTATCACATCAACCTATAACTGATCCACTTGTAACCTGTCACTATCCCTATCACTGATATATCAACCATATATTCTCATGTAATATCCCTAGGCTGAACCCAATTGTAAATGAAAAACGAAAATGTACTTAATTTGGTGAGTTGTTTGATATCATTTTTGTATGCACCTTTCATGGCATAGTGCGCGCATGTACTGTGCAGTAAAATGATGAAGTGTGCACATTCCAAGATACCACATGCAGTAAATTAAGTGCGCATGATTTTGAGGCGAGGGATGCTTTATGTATATGATGTGTTTTATAGGCTGGTGAGCCAGTTATTATAAGCTAGGATGCTTATGTTTTTATTAGGATGGAGAGCCTAGATGTTAAAGGCCAATGAACCTGTTTTTGTACATATATCATAATTAATATAAAATACATCATTGCACACAGACCTACCATGATAAAAGAGTATGGGGGACTAAACTCCACTAGTTAGGGAAAGGGGGTCTAAAAGTTAAGGAAAAGGGGATAAGCTAGGGAGCTTAAGCCAAAAAGGAATATTATCTTAATATTTCTTAAATTATAAAGTATGGATAATTATTTTATCCTAAGTTCTAAATATGGGGACAAGTGGGCCAAAGTATCTCCCAACAGGACAAGTGTCAAGTTGGGAACATGAATACATATTGTTTGGACTTAGTTCATTTTTCCATCATTCCTTCCATCATTCATCATCCATGCAGTGATTCTAGGAGCATTCATTCACTCAGTCATTTATCCTTTGTACCTTCCTATCATTGTACCTGAACCTATATCCATAACCATACATGTTTTTGTACCTGGTTAGCTTTGGATTTATACTGAAGAAGTGGGTTGTCAAGCCCGCGAGATATTGAAGAGGCGGGTTGTTAGGCTTGTGAGAAATTTCTCTCTGGGTGAGAGAATTCCTGGGGAATTGATTTCATGAAGGTGCTTAACTACAACTACGAAGCTATGAGACTTCTTATCCGACCTGTTACTGAAGCCCAGAAAGGAAGTGGGGCAGCTGAAGGACTGTTGAGCAGAGAAGGGGCACACTTCCAGGGGTGGGACAGGCATGTGGAGAATGAGGGATTGTAGGTTTTTAGTTTGAGTTGGCACCTGTGATGGAGTCTTTCTTATTGCCTATGAACCATTAGCTTGGTTAGGAATCCATTTACTCGGGTGGATTTTAGTCCCAGCTCAGGAGTGACCCACTTCTGAGAGTGATGAGTAGTGTGGTGTAAGGATGGGAGGTTCGTAGAAGGTTTGCACGTAGTTGGTGAAATTCCTACCAAGATAAGTGTCAATTGTGTGATAAATTTACATGTTGCATTACTATTTATGTGTTTATTTTTATGGGTTTATCCCATGTGTGGTTGGAAATGTCTTTACATTTATGGGTATTGTCTGTATATGTTGCATGTATATGTTTATTGTTATTTTAGTATGAATCCGTGTATTTACAAAACATATTTGTCTATTTAAATTTTATATATAAATTTCCGCAAGAGTTCTGTGTGTATATATTTTAATTGCATGCAGTTCAAAAAATTTATGTGGCATATCTCAATTGGATGTTGGGTATGTTGCAGTATGTTGAGTAGAGAACAAAATCATTTTCTGAAGTAGCATGGCCTGGCATGGGTGGCCGAGGATGTTACATCTCATATATACCATATCAACATCAAGTATCCAAACCATGTACCACAATGTATCTCAAACATGCATCATACCCTATACCATATGATATACCTCAAATATATTCC
>JZKD02S1592740.1:0-10160 GCA_000966675.3 Picea glauca
GGAATATATTTGAGGTATATCATATGGTATAGGGTATGATGCATGTTTGAGATACATTGTGGTACATGGTTTGGATACTTGATGTTGATATGGTATATATGAGATGTAACATCCTCGGCCACCCATGCCAGGCCATGCTACTTCAGAAAATGATTTTGTTCTCTACTCAACATACTGCAACATACCCAACATCCAATTGAGATATGCCACATAAATTTTTTGAACTGCATGCAATTAAAATATATACACACAGAACTCTTGCGGAAATTTATATATAAAATTTAAATAGACAAATATGTTTTGTAAATACACGGATTCATACTAAAATAACAATAAACATATACATGCAACATATACAGACAATACCCATAAATGTAAAGACATTTCCAACCACACATGGGATAAACCCATAAAAATAAACACATAAATAGTAATGCAACATGTAAATTTATCACACAATTGACACTTATCTTGGTAGGAATTTCACCAACTACGTGCAAACCTTCTACGAACCTCCCATCCTTACACCACACTACTCATCACTCTCAGAAGTGGGTCACTCCTGAGCTGGGACTAAAATCCACCCGAGTAAATGGATTCCTAACCAAGCTAATGGTTCATAGGCAATAAGAAAGACTCCATCACAGGTGCCAACTCAAACTAAAAACCTACAATCCCTCATTCTCCACATGCCTGTCCCACCCCTGGAAGTGTGCCCCTTCTCTGCTCAACAGTCCTTCAGCTGCCCCACTTCCTTTCTGGGCTTCAGTAACAGGTCGGATAAGAAGTCTCATAGCTTCGTAGTTGTAGTTAAGCACCTTCATGAAATCAATTCCCCAGGAATTCTCTCACCCAGAGAGAAATTTCTCACAAGCCTAACAACCCGCCTCTTCAATATCTCGCGGGCTTGACAACCCACTTCTTCAGTATAAATCCAAAGCTAACCAGGTACAAAAACATGTATGGTTATGGATATAGGTTCAGGTACAATGATAGGAAGGTACAAAGGATAAATGACTGAGTGAATGAATGCTCCTAGAATCACTGCATGGATGATGAATGATGGAAGGAATGATGGAAAAATGAACTAAGTCCAAACAATATGTATTCATGTTCCCAACTTGACACTTGTCCTGTTGGGAGATACTTTGGCCCACTTGTCCCCATATTTAGAACTTAGGATAAAATAATTATCCATACTTTATAATTTAAGAAATATTAAGATAATATTCCTTTTTGGCTTAAGCTCCCTAGCTTATCCCCTTTTCCTTAACTTTTAGACCCCCTTTCCCTAACTAGTGGAGTTTAGTCCCCCATACTCTTTTATCATGGTAGGTCTGTGTGCAATGATGTATTTTATATTAATTATGATATATGTACAAAAACAGGTTCATTGGCCTTTAACATCTAGGCTCTCCATCCTAATAAAAACATAAGCATCCTAGCTTATAATAACTGGCTCACCAGCCTATAAAACACATCATATACATAAAGCATCCCTCGCCTCAAAATCATGCGCACTTAATTTACTGCATGTGGTATCTTGGAATGTGCACACTTCATCATTTTACTGCACAGTACATGCGCGCACTATGCCATGAAAGGTGCATACAAAAATGATATCAAACAACTCACCAAATTAAGTACATTTTCGTTTTTCATTTACAATTGGGTTCAGCCTAGGGATATTACATGAGAATATATGGTTGATATATCAGTGATAGGGATAGTGACAGGTTACAAGTGGATCAGTTATAGGTTGATGTGATAGTGACAGGTTATAGGTTGATGATAAGTTACAGATTGATGTGACAGTGATAGGTTGATTATCAGAGGCTGTCATAATATCAATGGAAATGACATTTTGGTCTACATTTATATTTCAGGGAAAGATAACAAGGCAAGGAAAGGGTATTTTAGTTTCCTTCCGATTGGTTCCAGATAACACAGGGAGTCAGAGCTTCCTTTAGGTTGGATCATGAGAATCAGGGGGTTGTAGCCAACTTTTGGTTGGAGCCATAGAATTTAAGGAGTTGTATATTCCTTTAGGTTGGATACTATAAATAGGGGGTTGTAGCCTCCTTCCAGTTGTAGCTGGAGAATTGGGAAGTTTTTCCTTCCAATGAATGTATTCTTTTGATATATAAGAAAACCATTCCATGGTTTTCTCCCATTTTGGTTTCCATGTATATTTTGGTGTACTGTGTTTGTGTGGATGTCTATTATTCTCTGTGGATTTATACTTCTCATGATATATTGATCATATACTGCTAATAATGTTAATGATTACATTTTGTGGCTAAAAGTGATAATAAAGTTCTCATACTAATTCATCCCCCCTCTCAATATTTCAACTTTGTCGATGGGTCTAAAATACGAAATTTACCTTTGAAGGTGTTTTTCAACATCATAAATCTCACTTGGTTACAAAAGTATTTTATCAATAATAAGGAATTGAATGCATAGAGACCTTTCTCAATGTTGCAAAGATGAACTCTATTGAACTTGTTGTTTCTCTTGTTGCTCGATTTGGATAGAAGATCCATCAGATGGATGTGAAGAGTTATTTTCTTCATGGAAAATTATCTAAGGAAATTTTCATGGAATAACCTCTTAGTTTTGTGATAGATTCTAACATGGTTTGTCTACTTTAGAAGTCTCTTTATGCTTTGAAGAAATCTCTCAGATCTTGGTATGCTAATATCGATAATTTGTTTCTTCTACTTTGTTTCAAACATTGTGAATCTAATCACAAATTATATGTACTCCATACTCATGGAAACATTTTGATTATTATTGTATATGTTGATGACCTTCTCATAACTAGAAATAACACTAATCTCATTATTATATTGAAGAAACAACTTATTGATTCCTTTGACATGACAGATCTTGGTATTTTGAATTATGTTTTGAGTCTTCAAGTAATACCATTGTATGATGTTTTTTTCATTTCTCAATATAAATATGTAATGGATATTTTGACACGCTTTAATATGGCATATTGTAAGCCTTGTGCTACTCCTTCTCAATTTGGATTTAAGCTGAGAATTGTTTTTTAAACTTCCAAAGATGATGCTACTTTCTATCAACAATTGGTCGGCAGTCACATTTATCTTACTCATAGTCGACCTACTATTTCATTTGTTGTTAGTTTAGTTTTTTGTTTTATGTAGGATCCCAAAGAAAGTCACTGGAAAATAGTCAAAAGGATTGTTTTCTTTCTCAAGGGAACCACTCATCTTGGTATCAAGTATTGTCAAAGTTCATATTTGTTGGTCAGATCATTGACTCTAAATGGGTAGGTGACACTTATAATCATAGGTTCACTTCTAGCTATTTGTTTCTCTTCAACATTGGAGCATTGGTTTGGTCATGCAAGAAATAGAAGGTAGCCTTCTTTTCGACTACAAAATCATAATATTGTGGTGTCATTCATACAGGTACATAAGCAATATGGATTCTCAAACTTCTAGGAGAACTTGGATTTCCTGTATAGAACTCAACTACCATATACTATGAAAATCAAAGTGCCATTTAAGTTGCTAACAAGCCTGTTTCCCACATTAAGATGAAGCATGTTGAGATCCATGCTAACTATTTGAGACAGTTGGTTCATGAGAATATTGTTTGTCTTGTCTATTTCATCATAGATGATCAAGGAGTTGATATATTTACTACGTCGTTATCTAAATCTAGGTTCATTAAGTTTTGTGGACTGATTGGGATTTAGTAAGATACAATTATGGGGGGGTGTCCCACTGACTTAATTTCACCTTATGAATATCCATAGTCGTGTGTTGATGGGGGGGTGTTGAACCTCAATTTTGATGGTTCATCAGAGTTCCCTTGGAAATAGTTGATCAAGTGATCGAACTAATATATACATCATTCGATCGAGTAGTGGAAAATATCGTTGGTCAGACATTCAACTAGCAGTCAAAGACATCGATTATGATTTGGATGTATGGATGGTCAGGTTGAGAATCCTTGTCGAGCCAACTAGAAAACACAAATTTGATGGAGTCAACGCTAACCATTGATGATTATATGTGAACATGATCTCCCGATTCCAAGGAATTTGGTTAAATATTGAGGCTATATATAGAAGACCCTATGGGTCATTATCAATGTGTGGTACAAGTGTACACAATTATGTAGTGAACATATGTGAATATTTTCACCATGAATTATGATGTTCTTATAAAAATTATGTTTGCTTAAGTGTTGTAACGATGTCTTTAAACACCACCTATCATATTATCTTTGAAACTCATTCCTCTTCGGCTATCTGTAGTTTTTATTTATTTATTTCATATCATGTTACACCCAATCCACAACATATATATTATCCTTGAGGTAGGCATACCCATGCTTGAAAGAGAGACAAATCATGGCCACCAACACAATACAATGTAGATCCATGAAGTTAAATGTAAGACTATGGCCAAGAAAAATTACACAATGGATCCATCTCATCAAAAATATCATAGCCATGAGAAAATACAATGTGGATCTGTCACTGTATACATCAGGAAGACAACAATCACGAATGAGAGTTCCCCTATAGTATTCAAGGTACTCATACTGTAGTGATATATTCCATAACAACTTGGGAGGAGTAATATAAATGAGTGATGTGGCCCAAACCCAAGGTCTTCATCCCAAACCTCGTTAGTAYGATTCTACATCATGCAAATAAATGAGATAATTTTGATCTTGGTAGGAATCGTATGATTACCAACCATTGAGGTATGTTGTTAATAGATGTGAGGGAATCCATTGATAATAAAAATTTATCCCAAGATACCTAGCAAAATCTAGTGAGTGTTATTAGAGAATATAATTTCTAACACTCATAAAATAAATTGATCAGGAGTTAATGAGGTAAAACCACTATTGATTGTAAGGAAGACTTCCACTGAGGACTACAAGATCCAAGGTACTAGCTGGTTTCTAGATCCCTCTCCTGGATAATGATATGAAGTTGATAAGAATATATCCATTGAAGGAGGGCCTTAATCTATCCCCCATCAATTGGCATGAAACATACACAAAAAAATGATTTAAAGAGAAAGAATCACCAAGTACAAATGACATAGGGATGGCTGACCCAGATGGTCAATAAGGCAACAAATTATTGACTCAAGGTAACTTCCCTTGAACATATAGAAAAACATAATGATGACCTGGAAGCATTTTCTCAAGAGGACCATTGATATAGTGAAAAAATGCATGAGGAAATGAAACACTCTCCATGTTGACTAGAAGAGTAAACATCCATAGGAGTATATGAATCATATTGATGGTACAACTCCTAGACAAGCTATAAACCAACTATAAGATAATGACATAAATAGGTTACATGTTCAAGGGAAACATGAATAATCATTTCCACTCTTGAAAATACGTATCAATGGTAAAAAAAACGTCACTCTTTTTCCAAGTGTCTCCTTCACAGTTTTACGAGTGAAAAAGAGATATAAAAGTGCGCTTGATAGTGTGTTTTTTCATATAGTTTTACAAGTCCAAAAAAGAGGTAAAATTTCACTCGATCAGGTGTCTTTTTTAGGGTTTAATGAGAAAAAAAAGGAGTTAAAAGTTTTATAAGTAGGTGTGTTTTTCATGGTTTAACAAGCATGAAAAATGGCTAAAAATGAGCTCATCGAGTGTCTTTTTCATGGTTTAACAAGCATGAAAAAGATTTAAAAGTGAGCTCATTTGGAGAGAATGATTGGCTTAACAACATGCTTCTACATTCCAAGTGCAATGAAGTTATGAAACAACTGAAGAAAAATGAATGTGACAAGATATGGGAAATTAAGGTCCTCTCAGAGTAGTGGTTCTCTCTCTAGGTATAGGGTCCCTAAATGGAGGCAACTAGATGAAAAATGAAAAAGGTCAAGTGTGACTGCAATGGGGGCAAGTAGAATCAAGAAAACATTTAGTGAAACAATAGGCACTGAAACATAAGCAAAAAATTCATGTTAAACCATAGAGTAACATAAAATTGATAAGAACCCCTATAGAATATGGCCAGAACATAGATGAAGAGAGAAGAATGAGACTCAACTTTGAGTCATGGAGGGTCTAAAGAAGGGATCCCATTACTACAAGAAATCATAGTATGGGCACCAGATGGAAATCAAGGTGTAAACTAAGGTGCCCATGAAGGGTAGGAACTACCATGCAAGTTAGGACATGCAACAATAGAATAGATAGTGTCACAAACTAACAATATCTAATCTAAAACTTTGTGATGATAAAATGGGTGGTTAATAGTGAAAGACAATGTTGTAGGGAGAATCCTATCCCTATATTCTGGTTCGAGACATGTACCTCAAGTCCAATGGATGTCACCAAAATACCGAAAAATGTGACTATAGCCTTGTAACAAGTAAAACATTAGATATTGGTGTGAAATTTATATGGAATAAACTCATAAAAATCATTAAAATGCTCCAAAAATAAAATAACTAAAATATACTTAATTGGTGGAAGGTGTGAAAAGGGTTTTTCGTGGACCCAAAAGGTTAAAATTCTTTTTATGGTAAAACATCAACCATTTTCATGTTGGATATATTACACGCCCACCTAGTATTTATTTTCCTAGGTTTATTATTCTATGTTGAGGGTGCCCCTGGTCATAGATATTCTCCCCTAGATGAGGGCACCACATCCTCTTCAGTCATTACTCAATTACACTTTAGTTAGTCTAGTGGAGTAGAGTCTTGCATGGAAATCTCAATATTATCAATGAGTATTGCATGCTCAACTCAGTATCAACACCATGAGGGTGCACTTACTTTGGGATCATCACCAGGAAGGTACCACACATGTGCATGCATGATATTTGCCTCACTCCACTTGTGATTATCTAGTTCACTGATGACTGCATGGCTAATTAACTAGGACTAGGTGGTAGTTCACTCAATATTATGTTAGTGTGTGTTCACATATCTCTAGATCACTATTATGGCACATTAGTTCAGTCATGTGTAGTATATCACATTTATTTTTCCATTCTCTCATTTTGTTAATACAAGTCTTCATTTTTTCTCTCCATCTCTTCTCTCTTTCTATCAACATTGCAAGCTTTGTGTGAATTGTTTCTAGCTATATTCTCTATGTTAGGTTTCAACTAAATTGTACATGGTATTAGAGACCATAGGTTTCTAGGAAGAAGGTGCACAAGAAATCATTTGCAGGTACAAAAAGAAGATTGCAGTAGTCGGAAAGAATGGAATTGTCACCTTTAGATCATCTTACACCATAAAATTACTTTGATTGGAAGCTAAATATCCTTCTTCTTCTCAAAGGAATATTCTTATATTGAATAAATATGAAAAATAGAAATTGAACTGAAATTGGAAATAAATAAATCCAAATAATTCAACTGCATCAATGAGCCCCTCAGACTTATTTTCATGAACATCTCTCCCAAATTATTGTTTCATATTGAATCTTGCAACACTCCAAATGAGGTTTGGACTACTTTGAAAGGTATCTTTGGAAAACTAGATGAGATGTGTTTCCACATGCTCAATATTGAGCTAAAATCATTAGATCCAAGCAATTTTGAGATTATATATTACTTCTTCATGAAGTTCAAATCCTTACTTTTTTAACTAAAAGGATGCAGGATTGATAAATCAATGCAACACAAAAAAATGTTTCTTGATATTTTGTCAAGGTTGGGTCTGGAATATGCAGTCTTTGTCTCCACATTTCATTCAATGAGGATTACATTAGTATTATCTTGGATAATTGCCACATTGGACATTTTCATTGAGTCTCTAATGCATGAGCAAGACAAGCTAGTCAAAATGGGAGCAATCAAGAGCTCCAGAGCACATGCACTCGTTGTGTATGAGAGAAGAAAATCCAAATCAAAATTGAAATAGAAAGGAAAGGGAAATAAGGATCCCAATCCAAGAAAGGGAGGAAACTTCAAACCTTCTGAAGACTCTTCCATATCAAAAGAGGGAAAACGAAAGCAAGGGAAATCATGTAATATCCCCGTTCTCAAACCCCAAACTAGCAATGTGTATTGTAAATTTGATGTGTGGAAAAGGGCCAAGCAATGTAATATGTAAATGATGTATATTGAGTATAATAAATAAAATGTATCTTTAATTTCATATGGACCCAGATGGAGATTTTGGGGTTTAATTTCCACATGAGAGGGAAGGGGTCCAAGGGGCAAAGTTTACCCATGTCTTTTAAACCCAAACCTTTTCTTTCTAAATTATCCTTACTTTGAACCTTCTATTATTTGTCGGTGTTATAGCCCTAAAATTCCCTACCTATACATACATGGCATTGACCTTCCTACTTGCATAATTTTCCAAATCATTGTTGAGGAACTCTATTAAAAAAAATAAAACTGGAGCATGTACGCGCCCTGCTACACTAATTCCTGTGTACATATAGTTGATACATGCTCGATAGATTGCGTACATACGCTAGCTTCACACTAAAAAACCCGCGTATACCTCCAAAAGTTACAAAAATTAAAAAGTTGCAAGAAATTTGGTGGAATTAATGGGCTATTGGAGGTTTCCCAACCATTTCACCTGCTATAGATCATCCCCAAACAAAATAAATATCCTTTGGTCATATAAAAAGAGGTCTTGGGGTCTCATTCCACAATCAATAATTAGAATGGTGAAACTCTTCCCAAATTCCCTTTCCCTCCTTGCCTAAGCATTTGCAACCTTTTTGAGTTCTTGCCTCAACATTCCCTCTCTATCCCTTTTCTACCATACAATCCCTTCCCTTCCATTGGGGCGATCAATAGATTGTGAGAGAAGGAATTTGGAATGTGCACTTGGAGCAAAGTTAAGAGGATCCCGAACTAGGTTTGCGAAGCGTCGGCCTGCAAAAGTTTTAATTTCCAATATTTGAATATTGAATAAAAGAATTTGTTTCCCTGTCCGAAATGATATATTTGTGTCTTTTATTTGGTTTATTCATAATGAATGATATCTAACCCTAATTGATGAGTAGATATAGAATTTGTTTAGCCTTTATTTCCTAAGCATCGATGCAGGTGGCTTTGGGAGGAGACCAACATCCAAGGAAGCAACAAAGCTCAAGGAGGTCCACATCAAACATTTGGACCATAGGTACTCTCTCTGACCTACTCTTCTATCATTTTTATGTTCATCTGTGTGGAATGTTTGGGGCAGTGTAGGAATTAGATTGACTTTTAGGGAGTCATTTATATGTCTATACTTAGAACCCTGGTAGAGTTATAGGAGGATTTTCCCGCTAGAAGAATTGGTGACTCCACTGGGGACTCTCTCTAGGGTTTTAGATGGAGGTTTTTGGGTTTTTAATTGGATTCTTGATTTCCTTTTGAGTTTTAGTCAATTTATCTGAGTCTTTTAAGGTTTTTTGATCACCCGCAAGGTGCATACCAGCTTTCCCTGCCCTATCAGTCTGCCTAGTCTTTTTCTTTTTTGAAAAGTCTCAAGGTGTACGTGCTCTTCTTTGGCTCAGCCCACATACATATGTGCCCTGCACAGTAGAAATATCGTGTGAATACACATGATGCTGGTGCAAAAGTCACCATCTTTGTATCTTGAAAGTGTTTTTTAACAAAGAGAGGTATGTCTCTTTCCTGATAGATGTTTAGGCTTCTCAGGGTTTTCTTGAGCCTTCCAGAGTCTCTGTTTTGGGCCTTAGGTTGGGTTGAAGATTCGTTGTTAACTTGTGTCATAGTTTTCTTTTGTTTTCCCTAGAGGTTTAGAGTGAAATTCCAAGTTTTTGATACTCTTGGTTTCTTGGTTGAATCCTTGTGTTTACGCAGTCGATTAAGGGTTTATGTCATTCTTGGGTTTTGTTTCTCTTTTTCTTATTTCTTTCTTTGAAAAAAAATAAAAGTTTTTCATTTAGCTTTTCTTGTTAAAGAAGTTCAAAAAACCAAAAAGAATTTATTTTCTTGCATTTAGTTTGGTAAAGTAGCCTAGGTTGTTTGTTTTCGGAATAAAAGAGTCTAGTTTTCAAAGTTCTTTCTCGATTTCCTGAAATATAAGTAGTTTTTCTTATTCAAACGAAAGAAATTTTTAGGAATTTTTCATTTACAAGATCTTGAAATATTGATTAGAAAAGTTGAATTTTACAAAGAGTTTTACAAGCTTTTCTTTAAGTTCAAA
>JZKD02S1592741.1:0-10160 GCA_000966675.3 Picea glauca
ACATGCAAAAAAGTAATTAAACATCATCTGGTACTTATCTTGAAATGGTGGTACTTCCACCAACCAGGTGCAGGCCTTCCACAAACCTCCCAGCCTTAGACCACACTTCTCATCAAGCTCAACAGTGGGTCACCCCCGAACTAGGACTAATATCCACAACCAAGGCAAGGAATCCTAGGCTAGGCTGAGGTTACAGAGAAAACACACAGTCACAAGGAGGGAATTCTCTCCCAGGAACCACTCATACTCACTTCCCACAGACTCTCCTTCCCCACATGCCTATTCCACCCCAGGAGTATACACCTTCTCTATCACCCAAACAGTCCTTCGACCGCTAACCTCCCTTGCCTTAGTTTTCAGCAACAAACTAGGCTGGAAGTCTCTGAGCTCTGTGGCAGCTACAGGGTTCCTTCCAAGAGTTCTCTCCTTCCTCTGCACACTCTCTCACCTGGAAAGAGTTGTTCACAGGCCAAGCAACTTGTTCATCCAACTTCAACCACCTCTCTCACCTAGAGAGAGTGTTGTACGACTGGCCAACAAGCCACACAGGGTCAAACACTACACGTCCACCACAGACATCAGGAATCCAGACACGTACACCCCAGGTCAGTAGCAACCAGGTGCAGCCGTATAACCAGTCTTAGTAGAAACATGACACTTCCATTTTCTCAATCTGGAAACACAGGATAGACTCACACTCTGGTTCTCAAGGATGCATGACAAGTTTTCCATGCAGGGGTCGACTCAAACTCGACGGTTCAGAACAGAAGGTACAGGCCATCTTAGAACAAACACAACCCTTTTTCCAGTTCAGCGGATGCTCAAGGGTATTTTTGCAGACGTCAGACGGTTCACCTTCAGACAGTTGATGGTGTAATGGGAAAATAACCCCCATCATGGCTCATCTCAGCCGTTTTATTTGCATGCACCTGGGTTGACACTTGTCACCCATGAAACTACATGCATTCCATCAACATGCATCCCCTTTGCACATGTTTTCCCCTTGTCAGGAACTTAGGATAAAAACATATAATTCGCATGTCTTTTGGAATAATATTAAAATATTATTCCCAAGGACTTAAACCCTTAGGCTTAGCCCCTAGGCTCAACACTTAGCCCCTCTTCCCACCTTCCAACCCCTAATCCCTTGTCCACTCTGTGGAAGCTTAGTCCCCCATCACTCATTCATTGTGGCCAGTCTGCATGCGGCGGTGTTTATATTTTATTACTGTTCCGCATAAATAAAGGTACAAAATCAGGCTGTTGACCTTCAACACTTAGGATCTCTGTCCTAACAAACACATAAGCCCACTAGCTTATATAAACTCGGCTCACCAGCCTATAAAACATATGTACAATTCATTTCATAAACAAGATTTACAATAGGGCTCGGCCATGGGGACATTACACAAATGGATTTCCCAACCCTGATACAATGATGAAGAGGGGTGTCATGTTCAAGAGCAACTTACTGCCACTACCACTAACACATATACAAATATACATTTATTTCCCAATTTCCCCCCACCATTTATGGCGAGTACCTATTTATTTTTATGCAAGATTGAGGAGGATAACATATTCTTGTAATGTAAGCTCATCCTTTGATGAGTCCCTAAGAGTATTTTTAACGAACCCTAGGAAGGAGTGGTTATGTCCCATATGGGCCTTTCTATGCTTGTTTTATGAGTCCAAAGAAAGAAAACTCAAGGTTTTTTCATGTTTAGAGAGTCTAAAAAACACTTAAATAAAACTCCAAAATGTCCTTTTTCATAAGTTAGTCCGACGAGACTGAAAAAGAGATAATCTATCGCTCATAAGATGTTTTCATCAAATACTTCTATGAGTGTGAAAATAACAAGGTTGCTCGACTATCTTTTCATGTTTAAGGAGATTGAAAAGAGCTTAAATGATACTCCATAGGGTTCATTTTTCGTATTTTCAATATGAGTCCAAAAAAAACGATCAAAGGTTACTCGATTACATTCTCATAGTTTCACGAGTGTGAGAAATAATTAAGACCATGCTCGAAGTTTTTCCTAAAAAACCCTAAACATATATGTACATCATAAAAACATGCGAAAATGACCAAAAAGGAAGGATCCATATCAAAATTCTGGTCCTTATATCTCTCAACCTGCAATAGAGACACTTTGCAAAGTTCATTAGGTTTGGGGCATAGGTAAAAATATTTAAAAATTAATTTAATTTGAAATTAAAATGGTAAAAAGTGAATAAAATAGGTCAAAACTAGTTTATTTACCATTTCATTTGTATTTTCACCTAACTAGTGCCAAAACTCTTCTTTTTCCTCCCAATTTCAAGTGACAATACTAGAGTTCCCGTTGGATGATTTCTCGAGCTTCTTTCGTGAAGTAGGTATTCTTCTTCCCCTCTCTCTTTTTATGGTTGAATTTTTCATTTTTAATGGTTAAATTCTGAGTTATGGGGAATTTTTCAAGGGTTATTGCGCTTTGATATCATCGCAGGCCCACCCTATCGTGAACTGCGAAGATCCCAAATAGCCATAGGGGTTCCACAACTAGGGTGCGACGATGCCACACTATGGGAAAAAGATCCCCTGTGAGGACCGCAACTCAAAATTTAAAAAGAGATATAGAGCTAGGAAAACTTCCAACTTTGAAATTTTGATGAACCTAATCATCTTTTAATGTTGTTTGGAAGGTTTTCATCGGTCATTATGCTCAATTAGAGAGAACGAGAGAATGAGGAAGAAGATTGTTTTTTTGGGAATGATCTAGGCACTATCATGGCACTCTAGGAGTGTGGCTTGCTGATATTTTTCAAAGTCCAGGGCATGAAAGCCCAAATGAGATTATTGGAAAACTTAGTCCACATTTGGGATGTCAATGAGAAATATTTTTATGTGGGTGTGCATACACTCACCTTATATACTTATGACATTTGCCTCTTGACTGGGTTATCTCGTCAAGGCTCTCGGGGTGTCACTATCGGGAAGCAGAGGTGGTGGTGAACCCATGGATTATTATGTATCACATCACCATGTACTTGGTACAGAGAAGCATAGTGGAAAAGTTTCCATAAAGGATGTTCAATATTTTCCTTTGAGAACTATCCTATATACTATCACTTAGATGGAAGGGAGTGTGACTCCTCATGTGGCTTTACAAATCCATTTTTAGTATGCTATCGAGTGTATGGAGCCCCGATCTTTCAATTGGTGTGAGTTTTCAATTGACAAAGTGTAGGACTGGTTGATTGAAACAATTTAGGTATAGATCTATTTTGGTATCCTTATTCCTAGAGAGAGTCCCCGTTTTGCACCTACAACATGTGGAATGGGGAATACCTGCTCCATAGGATCCTCGAATGAAGAGATGATTAGATTTGATGGCACGTCATGGTGGTGTGCCAATCGTCACATATGATTAAGCTTTCTTCTAGTGGCTGAGGGATCAACTTTTCATGGTTGAGGACTATGCATATGCTGGGACTGACTTCCATGGAGACCCCGACTTGGAATTACTTAAGGGTTCTCAATGGGGATAGATAGGTATGTTGTTTTTGGTATTTTAATTATAAAATGTTTTTATTTATTTATCCAAGACTAATCAAGTGATCTTAACAATGCAGATGTGGTGCCATTTAGGCCTCTAGGATCATCTCCTATCTAGAGACGTGGAGAGATAGGCACAGTGGTGGGTCTAGGGGTGGTAGTTGAGAATCTCAAGGAGATTGAACAGAAACTTGAGGGATTGACCATGAACATCCCCGACATCACTGTGGATGAGTTACCTTGGTGCTACCAACACCATACAGTTGGCATGTTAACATCCATTGGTTGACTGGTCTGTCGAGTGGCATGGGAAGTCATTTGTTATAGAGAGAAACATCCTTGATGCATATGTATCTAAAGCCATGTGCTTCAACATTTTGACATTTTGGTCTCAGGAAAAATACTTTTTTGTAACTTTTGACGTTATAATATAAATATCCTACTGACTTACTTATCTTTTAAATGTGTATTTGGATTTATAAATGACACAAATGTTTGTCTAAAACATAATTAGCCAATGCATCTGTTAATGTGTTTAGACATCTAGGAATATGTTGATATTCAATATAATCAAAATGTCTTTCCAAGAGGTGAATTCTCAAGTATACCTGTAACAATATAGGACTTCAGATGGAATAAATATTACTCAATTGCAGCACCACTAACTGTGAATCAAGATGTACAATAAGATGACAGATGCCAAATGAAATTGTGTCAATTAATAACTCAATAACTCCACTGTATTCTGCGATATTATTAGTTGCACGACCAAGGAAAACACTGTGTAGATTGATAAACTCATCTTTAGGTGCATATATTTCCCATGCAATGGATGCTAGGTTTTGATTACTACTACTAGCACCATCAACAAAGCCAATATAGGGTAGCGAGGATGCCAACATCTGGAAACCAAGTACAAGAAAAGGTAAGCATATTAGAGGCAAAACAAGAAACAAAAAAGCACACACTAGAGTATGATACACTAAAAATACAAAGCACTCATGCAAAAAATATTTTAAGCATAGTACTTCTTCAAGTAAATCCCATTTCTAGGTTCACCTAAAGGAATTCCATCATAATCCACAAGCTAATAAGCCCCTTTCTCCAACACTCGTTTAACAAAATAAGGGCCACAACACATGGGCTTGAATTTACCGCCCCCTAATAAGTCACAATCTTGTTTGTAAAGGAGAGCTAAATCATCCTAAGAAAAAACACGCGGTTTGACATGCTTGCCGTATTGAGCTTTGACATGTTTTTTCTGGGTTTCTATGAATAACGCTACATCATGGCGAGTCTCGTCTAATTGCATCAAATACAAGAGACATTTTTCTTCGACTGAGGTGTTAGGGAGAAGTTCAACAACTAGTTTCAAAGACGGTATTTCAGATTCAATCGAAAGAATGGCCTCGATACCATACACTAATTGGAAAGGTGTGAATCCTGTGGAAAATTTAACAGATGCCTGATAGGCCCATAATGATGAAAATAGCATTGTGTTCCAGCTTGACTTGTGAATTCCTACCATCCGTCGAAGCATAGTGGTTAGAACTTTGTTGATTTCTTCAACTTGGCCATTGGCCTATGGATAGTAAGAGGTTGCGTTTTCATGTCAAAGACCCAACTTATCGGTAAGTTCAGACATTATGAAATTGTGAAAATGGCTACCATGGTCAGTGACGACAACTTGAGGGACACCAAACCTAGTGACGATATGATTGAATATGAACAATGCTATAGTTTTCCTGGTATTATCAAATGTAGGCATCGCCTCGACCCATTTATTGAAATAATCCACAAATACAATAATGTATCCATGCCTCCTAAATAGGTGAGGGTTACATGTCATGAAGTCAATGCCCCATTTAGTGAATGTACCAACGGAAAATACAGGGTAAAGAGGAGTAGGATGTGATCGAATCTTATTGTTATACATTTGACAAGCGTGGCATTTCTGAACGACAATAATGTAATCCTTAAACAACGAAGGCTATAAGTAACCAACTCGTAAGATATTTTGGGCAGTGGCATACCCAAACATATGACCACCACATTCTCTAGAATGACAGTCATTTAAGTATTTCTCGTCTTCATCATAATTTAGACATTGTTGAAATACAAAATCAATACCACGACGGTAAAGGGTATCATTGAGGATAATGTATTGGCGGGTTTGATACCGAATTCGATGACAATATATACGAGAAATATCAGGATGGAAAGTTTGGGTTTGGAGATAAATAATAATGTCTCCATACTAGATGTCGTCTGAACTGATCAGAAAGAGAGAATCATCAAGAAACAAATCTTCTACCATAGTTTTTGTCTCAGTAGAGGGAAGGTCACATATCAACTTGGAAAAAACCAAATATTTATTTGACTTGGGTTGCTCAAACTACAAATCAAAATCTTGGAGAATCACTATCCATTTGGAGTATTCCCCCCCAACAATTGTTGTGTAAGGATATGTTGCATAGGGTTTCAATATGAAATAATTGTGGTTTTGCACAATAATATATAATAACAAAAACATTGAACATCTTGAACAACGCCAAGGCCAATTTATCCACATGCATATATTTGGTTTTGATGGTTGTCAGGCTTTGACTCAAATAGTAAATAAGATATTCATTGTGCAAATCATCCTCTTGGACTAGAACCATGGCTATGGTAGAGTTTGAAGCAAGTATAATAAATAATCTCGACTATAATCCGGGGGAAATAAAAGTGGTGTATAGGTTAAGGCAAGATTCAAAGCTCTAAAGGCTTTGTTGGCAGTGTCGTCCCATACAAAATCATGACCCTTCTTAAGAAGTCAAGTGAAACCTTTCATTAGTTCGACATAATTGGAAATGAATTAGTGTAAAAATTTTTCATTCCCTTGCAAACTTTGGACTTGGCGTAAGGTATAAGGAGGAGGCAAATTGAGAATAGATTCAACCTTCAAAGGATACACCCTAATCCCATGCATAAAAACTATAAAGCCGAGAAGTCATCCAGACTCCACAAACAAAAAAACATTATGTGGATTCAATCATATGCGATAATATCAACAACGTAGGAAAATGGCTCGTAAGTGTTTCGGGTGATCGTGGCGACGCATGGAATGTGCTGGTAAGTCATCTAGGTAAGGTTGTACAATGTACTTAATATCATGAAAAGCATAAGACATAGTGCATTGAAATGTCGCACCAGCATTCTTGAGACCGAAAGGAAGTTTTCGGTATGTGAAGGTACCCCAAGGGAAAATAAAAGCAGTCTTATGTTGATCCACGGGTAAAATATTGATTTGATTATAGCTGAAGAATCCATCCATTAAAGAGAATATTTCACTCCTGACACAATCGTCAATGATCTGGTCAACGAAAGGGGTTTGATAATTATCTTTGGGACAAGCCTTGTTAATATCCCTATAGTCAACAAAAACATGGATCGTGCCTTGTTTCTTCGTAACCAGAAAAATATTGGACACCCAATCAGTCAATGCTACAGGGTAGACAAAACCAAATTTAAGAAGTTTTTCAACTTCGAGTTTAATAGCAGAACATTTTCATGGATGAACTGGGAGAAGTCTTTGTTGAACGGGTTTAGTGTTCGGGTATGTCTTAATTTCATTTACAACAATATCTAGATCAATTCCAAGCATTTCTTCATAACTCCATGCAAAAACACCACCGAATTCTTGGAAAAGGGCCTTGTAAGTTCGGATCTCATCATGAGAACATGAGGCATCGATATGAACATTTTACACTATTCCAGGCTTAATCGAAATATATAGAGGGATGGTAGGTGTAATATTTCCCAATTTCCCTTCATACAAAACATCTTGTATTGGTTAGGAAACTGGGGGAATAATAATGACTATAGACGGATTCGAAATTCATTGGTAACTCTCTATAGTATTGGGTTCCAGGAAGAGGATAGAACGATCATGCCCATCATCCCATGGGGTATCTTCCATGGACATAAATTTCATGATAATTTCATCAGTGTGGAATACCACATGAAACGAATCACGAGATGTATCTAAGAGAGAATCAGGAGAAGGAGTTGTCAATTGAACAACTTGATAGGCCAATTCCACCGGACTTAAAGGCATTTGGTCGCCATAACAAGGACAATCGTCCAAGATAGGTACTATCCAAGGGTCATAAGACTCAGGGGTTTCTCCAATAGTGGTCGAAATCATGTTAATAAAAGCGACAAAAGGAGGAGGAACATCGGGTGGAGGAATGGGGAAAGTACCCATTAACAATGAATCATTTAAAAGACCCACACCAACATTCTCATAACTAGGAGGTGTTTTCACTATGAATGGAATGTTACTAGTGAATGAATCGAAACTAAATAAGGTGAGTTGATCTATGGTAACAACTTTACCTTGGTGCGGGAAACATATCACACAGAAAAGAGTAGAAACAACTATGCACATAGTATCAATCCAACTACGACCAAGTAAAAGGTTGTAATCGAGAGGTGCATCAAACACCTCAATCTTAGCAGTAACCACTTTTCCTTCTAACATAATAGATAATGAAGGAAGAACATCATAAGGTTTAAAACTTGTACCATTAAAATATTTTAAAGTATTGTGTGACTCGGTAAGGGAAGGTGATCCAGATTATTTTCGGCACGAAATGAGAGCAGGGATATAATAAAGAAATGCACAAAGATATTGCAGATATTCAATAATACAACAGAAATGTATCAGAGATGCAACCATAAACACAGATATACAGTAATACATGACTTCTATTAATCAAAGAAATGTATAGAGACTGTAAAAATATAGAGTGAAAGACTCACTAGAATGGTGGCAGCGTATCTCTGAGAAGAGATGTGACAGCTACTCGCATTCACCAGAAGATGATTACAATGAGGCTTTGAAGGCCTTTTTACAATAAGCAGGAATGCCAAAAACCCTAGAAATCCAAAAATCTAACCCTAGGAGATGAAGCGCCAAAAGTCATGTGCGCCCCATTTGGGTAAGTGAGTACATCAACTTCCTGGGGTCGTAACTTTTGCATATGATCTCCATTTTAGGAGTGTGATAGCTCGTTGGAAAGGTATCGTCGAGGAGATTCATTTTGGGGGCTCAATATTCGTTTGGATACCATTGAGAATCTCGATCTAAAAAAAAACCTTCATTTGGGCCCTCAAAATGGCCCCGGAAGTTAAAACCTGCTAAAAATAGTAAATTGCCAACATTGCCAGAAAACTGTTTTGATCCATTTGGAAAAGGTGGGTGGCCACCGATATCCACCTGGATCAATCCTACCTCCTTAGGAAGAAATGGTCTCCATTGCGTTGAGTTCCCGGGGGAGAGGGAAAAACGCTTGTTGAATCTGCATCTTGGTGAGCTGCTTGTATTGTTGGAGATGTCGCATTGCTTAGTTTGTGGAAGTCTGTCATGAACTTGTTGAAGTTGAGGTTGTTGAAAAAGTTGAGCTACATGAGAGGAAGGTGTGAAGAAGGAATCTTTGTGCTTTGTTGCAACCTTGTCAACCTGCTTCTGTTGAATATAAGGTGCAGGGGGTGAGACTGTAGTGGTTGCAGTGTCCTTCTCTTGCCCTTTTGAACAGATTGTGAAGACGTTGAATTTTGCAGTATGAGATACTACCTTGAAACACTTTTTAGGTGGAACAATAGTTGGAACTACCTCTGGTATTCTGTAGAGATGACCCCCCAAAGTAACAATGACACTACGGGGTCGAGACTCATAAACAACATGGTGCTTCCCCATATATGGTTGGCCCAAGAGAACATCACAGACATCCAGTGGGGCAACATCACATAATACCTCGTCCTTGAAGGGTTGGATGCTGTATGCCAATCGACATTGCTGGCTCACACAGAGATCTCGTCCTTGGCGAAGCCACCCGATGTTGTATGGCTGCAGGTGTGGTGTTTTCGACAATCCCAATTGTTTGACGACCTCTGCTGAGATGAGGTTATTCTGGCTTCCTCTATCAACAATAAAATGTAGTGGGGTCCCCTTCACCCACATCTGTGAATGAAAAAGAAGCTCCCCCTCTTCAGGATCTGTTGGTTCTTCTGGTTGAACTGATGCGGTTCCGACAATAGCAGTGGGGTCTGCGTCAATGATCTGTCCTTTACCAGTGTTTTCAGAATCAGATTTTGAATCAGGTTTCGTCTCCTTGTCTTTGATCTTGGCCACTAATGATTTTTTTGAGTGACATTCATCAATGTTGTGCCAGGGGATTTTGTGGAAATCGCACCATTTTTCGGTGTCCTTCTTTGTCTTCCCGTGACCCTTCTTTTCCTGTGTCTTGGACTGGTTTTCAGGAAACTGTTTGTTAGGGTTGTCTTTGTAATACTTTGGTTTTTGTGGATTTATAGATCTGAAATCTCGTTTGTTCCGGTGCTTAAATTTCTGCTCGATTTTAACAACATATCGATAAGCAACACCGAGTGATGATATGTCCAGAAAATTCTAGATATATCTATGTAGAGCCCCACGGTATTTTAGAACTAAATGTTGCTCGAAGTATTTGATACCCAGCTTGGTGCTCAAGGTATGGAAGGTATTGGTGAACTCCAGAACTGCTTGGCCCCTCTCTTGCCGCAGTGTGGTCCATCTCATGTACTGGTCCTCATAGTT
>JZKD02S1592742.1:0-10160 GCA_000966675.3 Picea glauca
AGAGCATTAACTGCTTTTGCATTTGTCTCGTAGGTTTTTCTTTCTGTTGGATCTGTTGGTACTATAGATGGATATTGATATCCTCCTTCAACAATAGCCCATACATCTGCTCCCAAAGACTGAAGATAAGATCTCATCCTTGTTTTCCAGAAGATTAAATTGTTTCCATTGAAGAGTGGAGGCCTGATAGATGCTATTATGTCTTGATTGTTCATTTTGATTGAACTTCCTTCTAGAGGCTAAGCCTTTTTCAGAAGGACCTAGCTCTGATACCAATTGTTGAGAAATACTGAGAGAGCAGGGGTGAATCAGCATTTGAGCAATAATTATTTTTCTTTGTTTTCACTAAAAACCTTACGCTACTTTATAGAGGCAAGAGTGCATCTAGAGATCTTTTATTATTCATCAGATGTCTATTAAGCAATAAAATAGTGTAGTAAAGACAAGAAAACCAACGCACATGAGTAAGACACATGAACACCAGGATTTTAAGGTGGAAACCCAAATCGGAAGAAAACCACCGATGTCGTTGTCTCTGTCTTCAATGATTATTGTTAAGAAAACATTCTACAACAGTGTACTAGTGCAGACTCATACTAGTATGCAGGCTTCTACCTGCAGAAGGCTACAACCTTCTCTCATTTACCAGCCTTTCCTGGAAGGGAGCTTCAACCCCCTGAAGATAGCACCAGTTTCTACTGGTAGGATGCTTCTACTGAAAGGTTAAACCCTCAGACTCACTGCTGACCACATTTCATTAATTTTCACACTGGATCAGGCAGTTTCAACCGTTTGTACATTTGTTAGCAACCATATTTTTCCCAAAACTTTAGAATATCAGCAATAACCCAGACTTCAATATGCATTGAACATCCTTCGTCAGAGATCCTATCTCTTTAATGTAAATGACCCGTATTGATCAGTAATAATATGTGTTGTTGAGTAGTTCAGATCTATTGTAAATTACTGGGATTCATTGTAGTTCTGCCACCTGCCCAAATGACCTCAGCGACCTGTAGATGTGCCTACTGTCAGAAAATGGCCTCCACATCCTCCAGAAGGGACCCCTGCAACCTATCACCATCCTTACCATCCTTAACGTCCTGCTTTGCTTCTTCGAATCACCTGTAGAAAGGGCATCGACCCCTTCTTAAACAAATCGATCCAGGACCCGTTCAACGCTCATCGGGTCCCATATTTATTGCTCGGGGGAAATCAAGAATTTGAATTAAACCTACGCGCGCCTTTTTAAATTGGGTTTCGGCATTCCATATGCTAGCCCTCCTGATCTTAGCTCCCAATCAACATGATCGTCACACCGTGACCACAACCTTACCCCGTCGGGGCTACGGGGTTTGTGATGCCTCAATGCATACACCCACGTGATTCCCAATTGTCCAAATCCCGACGCTCCTTTACCCCACTACGTCGTTGTCCTCCTTCTCTGTTGTGCTGACAGTTGTTCCCCACTGATCGGGGTTTCACTGATCGCGATTTCACACTACACAAATCCCTTGTCACCAGGATCTCTGATTTCCCGATGGACAAAGTGTCAACAGCACCCAATCCTTTTCCATGTGTCCTTCCAGATAGATGGCTCAGATTCCGCGTCAGGGTTTCCTTTAGGGATTTCCCGATCCTTCATTCAGGGGAATATCGATTTGTCGATTCCCGATACGTTGGTCCTCCAACGGGCCTTTGACCTGCCACATGTCTTCCAGGGTGGCCCACACGCTATTTGCTTTATCAGGAAATCGCATATCGCAATTTCATGATTTCTGATGCACTTGTTCACAGGCCTCGCCAAACTCCGATTCCCGATTCTCCGATGAATCCTTTCTCCACCTGCCACCTGTCCTCCAGAGTGGCCCACACGCTATATTCCTTATCGGGAAATCGCATATCGTGATTTCGCAATGTGTGATGCAATTGTTCGCGGAACTCATGAAACTCTGATTCCCGATTCTCCGATGAAGCAAATCAATGGTCCATATCTCATGCTTGCTTTAACGACTGCGATCAAGTCGCGAAATTGCATATCGCGATTTCGAGGTTTTCATTGTCGAATGAATTGGACATTTCAAAGTCCCGATCCCCGATTCTTCGATGGCTTATCTCCCTCGCAGCTTCTGCAGATCTGACGGTTGTCGGCAGCGCTCTGCAGCAATCATACGTGCCCATCCAAAACTCAACCATACACTGATTTTCTAACAGAAAGCTCTTCTTCCTCCTTTGCCTCATCCTTTTCCATCAATGACAATATTTCCAACATGTCTGATAGGCAGTTTAAATGCCTTCATTGAGCAGAATACTTATGACTCCATTTCCCAACGGTCTAGGACTGATCTGTAGTAACCTCTGTTATCTTTTCCTTTCTTAAAGTCTTGCTTATCCACCTCCTCAAACCATTTTAACACATTTTACTTTTGATGGGTGTTGGGCTTATCCTCTAGTGGTGTGAGGGTGAATCTCAGTGCTAACATTCATGGCATCATTTCCAGGGACAGAAGTGAACATATATTCCTTGGGAGAATGACAACGAATAGATCAAGTTTTAGATGGTGAATTGAAGATGGACACATTGTTCTGACTGCTCATCTTTCACCATGGTGACTCCATTGTTCGAAAATATATCGGTGACTCCATTGGTTTGAAATGGACAAGATTTTAGCTCAGAGGTATGCTTTCTATGATTTTTCAAAGATAGTTGGTTTCCCTAATCTAGTGCCTAGTAGAAATGAATGGGAAAGTAGCCTTCCTAAATTTCAAGGAGAAGAGTGGGAGGAAGCAGTTGAACATTTGTTGGATTTTCATGATTTTATTCATCAACTTCATATTGTGCATGAAGATGTTTATATTAATCTTTTCAGGTATTCATTAGAAGGGATTGTTCATGATTGGTGTCGATCTCTTCCCATTGCAAGCATCAGCTCTTTGACATGTTTTCATGGAGCTTTCAGTTCATTTTGTAAAGAGTAATTTTCAGCTGAGTATATTTATGAAAACTATTGTGATGAGTTTTCTTTTCTTCATAAAGATTTTGCTAGTCACGAAAACTAGATTTGTGATGAAGCATTTATTATGGGAGAAAGCATTTTCCATGAAGATCAAGATGTGTTGAATGATAGTCATTATGATAGAAATAACATAGAAGCATATGGCATCATATCAGATGTATCTGTTGTTTTAAATGTTCATGAAGATCAACATGTCTCTTTTGAATATTCTGATGTCAAAGAGAAAGTGTATACATTAGTAGATATTTCTCCTGAATGTGAAGCTGAGATAAATGATAAGCTAGTTAAAGAAACTAGGGAAGATTCTTCTTTGTTTTTTCCTAGCTTTTCATAATTAAAGGAAGATTTTGTTTGTTGCTCTTATGAAGAAAATGCAGAGGATATTCATGTTCTTGAAACAGATGTTTTTGGCAGTCCTTCTTATGATGAAGAATTTATTTCAAATACTGACCAAGAGCAGCCCATTTTTTATGAATATCCCAGCAAAGATGATGAAGAGCATAGTTTTTTCATGGCTTATTTGGAGCCTCGTAGCATGGTTCCTGTGTATGATAATTATGAACCTGATCATTGGGAGGGCCATGAAGGAGAAAAGGAAGAGCTAAATGTGCATCTCATCTCATGTTCACCACTGGTAAATGAGCAAATATCACCTGGGATTAGCCAACCTGCATTAATCTTTTACCCACCTATACATGCTGAGAACATCAAACAACAGGTAAGCAATGATGCAATGAAGGAGATAATTTCTTACCAGTTTGTCATGCCTTATTATAAATTTTATGACCTTACAGGGTTATATATGGTTTTGAGTTCTCCAAGAGCATTGGAGCATGCAAAATTATTCATCTTATCATCATTTGGGGGTATTGTCACTGTTCCAAAACATCTTTTCATTATGTTTTCATAATTCCCTTACCTTTTGTGGATAATTTGTAGTGAAAGGAGGAATTATATTACCAAACAATATAGGTGGCTATGGTGGAAGTTTGTTTTCACGTAGCACATTGTAAAAAATCACTTAGTCTAGGATTGTACATAAATAAGATCCTTCTAGAGCACATGTGTTTGTTTTCTTTTTGTAAGTAGAATAGTGTACATATCAGCCTATTGTCTTCAGCAAAATGTGTTTGATCTCGACTCCACAACCCAACAGCTAAGGCACTGGAACTGCGCATTCTTGGAAGCTCACATGGAGCATGCCATCCCCTGTGGAGCCAATGTTATCACATGAAGTTGTCAAGGGTCACAGCAAGTTGTCCAAATATTTTGCTTGCACAAGAAATAGCCATGAGCACAAGTGCAGCATTCAGAGTAGTCTATTTTGGGCTCAAATACAAGCAGCAGTCACATTCAATTTTCAACAGCGGAGATCCCAAGAGAAGTTTAGATCAGAGGATCACGTGTATTCGGCATGTCAAAATTGTGCAGGGATTAGTGACTATACAAAAGTCTCGAAGTCCCGAAGTAAATCTAAGCCACTAAAGGCTGAGGACAAATGTCGGCAGATCTCTCACTTCGGGAATTAGGCACTTCGGAGGATTGCGTGAGAAAGCAGGAGAAAACTCTCAAAGCTCAAACTCTCAAAGTAAATCTCATCCATCCAAATCAAGAGGCCAGGCATCACCAGATCTCTCACTTTGGGAATTCGTCACTTCGGAGGATTGCGCGAAAAAGAAAGAAAGGAATATCACCCAAAGGCTTGAAGCCCGAACTCCCGAAGTAGTTGTGGACCGTTTGTCTCAAATCAACAAGATTTGTCGATCATTGCAACAGTATCACATGAAGGCCCAAAGTCTCAAAGTAACGTCTGGCTGACATGTCACTGCGGGCCCAACCACTCTGCGGGTGTTTTTCAACTCGACACTTGGAGCTCCTCCATGGAGACAAGTGACTTCCATCTTTCCCTGACACATTTCACCCTTATTTTCATGACACATCAGCATAGTTATGTCAGGCCACCACATCATCATCAAGAGATCATCCTTCGGGAGGTGTTATGGTTCAGCACCAAAAGTATCACCATCCCTAATCAAAGTTAGAAAGATCCTAGAGTTGGTGGGTTGTTAAACTTTAGTAGGGACGCTAAATTATCAAAGGCTCCCAGATCGTGAATCATGACCAGATCAACAGCCATGTTTCATTGTGGGGACGGAACATGCTTGAACGATAAAATTCTTGAGTGGTCCCACAATTGAAACTATGGTATGGCGAAAGGGCTATGTGGTGAAAGGTAGTGAATTGCGGGCTCAAAGGCGATGTGAATCTAAACCACCTTTGACGACCCCGCAATCACGTGCTTATATAAAGACAAATCCAAGAGTAGCACGTGGCCGCCCCTTAGGCGTTAAGCCTCGCCCCGATCCCGAGGAGGATTCGGTTAATGAAAAAGGACCAGTAGCTGAAGCCTCAGCTCAGTCCATAAATAGGAAAATTAGAAGTTATGGCCAAGGAGACAGAGTTGTCAGTCTGAGGTACTAAGATGGATGATTTCTTCTTGCAGACCCATACTGATCTGAGCTTGCGTCTGACAGGAGGAAACATGCATAGTCTGATAGAAAGATGCACATATGAAAAGCTTTAAATGAGATGGCCAGATCATACTTCTGGTAGTTGTGGACTAATCATATTATAAATAGATCAGTTTAGAATTTTGTTGACGGGGGGGTTCAGAGGCTGGAAAGCCGAGAGATTTTTAGGAGCAGGGCTCTATATTTTTCAGTTGTAATCCTGAGGGGCATGGATTGTAAATATTATGTTATTAAAGATTCTTTTGAGTTGTTTTTATCATACTGTCTTCTTAGTTTACATGTTGTTTTGTTTTTCTTGTCTAGATGTAATCTCTTTGATCTATGGATTCCTGAGGTGGTAGAGGATCTATTTTCATCTTGCCCATGTTTCATCATTTATCTCTCATACGCTTGTTGTTTTTCTTCTTGTCTGGATGTAGCATATTTGGTCTATGGATTCCTAAGGTGGTAGAGGATATGTTGTCATCTTTCCCATGTTTCATCGTTTATCACTCAGACCTGTTATGTCTTCCTTCTCCTCATCACCACATAAATCCTTTGTCTTATAGGTAGTTTAAATGCCTTCATTGAGAATACTACTTATGACTTCATTGCCCAACAGTCTAGGACTGATCTGTAGTAACCTCTGTTATCTTTTCCTTTCTTAAAGTCTTGTTGATCCACCTCCTCGAACCATTTTAATACATTTTACTTTTGATGGGTACTGGGCTTATCCTCTAGCAGTCCGAGGGTGACTCTCAGTGCTAACAACAATAAATTTCATACCCTATCTCTCTTGCTTCCCAATTTTAATAGTAGCTTTCTCCAATGTCAATCCTTGTGATGTATGGATTGTGAAGCCCCTAAGCAAGTTTCAAAGGAAACTAGTTTTTATTACCTCTTTCAATAGGTGTAATAGGAACCATTTGAGAGAATGATATTTATACCACACTAGATCATTTTTCATTGTATTATAATTGAAATCAATGCACCCTAATATTTTGCATTATATCATTGAAATCATTACAACTACTTGATTTCTCTAAATAATTTTTCATTGTATCATCAATAAAATTAATGTACCTTATTGTTTTGCATTAGGTTATCACTGAAATCAATGCAACTACTTTATTTTTCTATATGAATTTTCACTATATCATCACTAAAATCAATGTACCTTATTGTTTTGCATTATGTCATCACTGAAACCAATGCAACTATTGTTTTCTTTAAATCATTTTTCATCATATTATCACTAAAATAAATATATGATTTTGTATTTCTTTATATCATTGTTGAAATCAATGCAATTGTTAGTTATATCATTTTTCAAATCATTGCAACTACATGATTACATCATTTTTCATTGTATCATCATTTAAATCAATTCACTTTATCGTTTTTCATTATATCATTGTTGAAATCAATGCAACTATTTGTTATATCATTGTTGAAATTAATGCAACTATTTTTTATATCATTGTTGAAATCATTGCAACTACATGACTATTTTAAATAATAAAGACAACCCTGCTTATGGTGGCCACTGTTTTCCCAAATGAAGGCTAACTTTCCCAACCTCTTGTATGCCTTCTCCAAAATGGAAATCCTAGGGAAAACATAATAATTTTCGTGTAGTCAATAACTTTGATACATATTGATCATTACAGTGCACTTTACTTTACTCGATTATTAAGTAGAAAGTTTATGAGTGACTCATGTTCAAACAAATTTTACCAATTTCAAAATTATTTAAGATGAAAATATAGGAGTATATTCTGAAGGATGTTGTATAATAATTATTTCATCTTACAGATTTTATTTAAAATATTTCCATTACTAATCTCAAGACTTTATTTGTTTAAAATATTTTCATTACTTATTTCAAGACTTTAAATAATTAAAATATTTTAATGCGTATATCTTTGCACCTTCAAAAACGGGGCTATTCCTAGCAATAGATGTTCATGAATTACTTTTTCAAGGCTATTTATAGTAATAGATGTTCATGATTTACTTTTTCAATTTTGAGTTATGAATACTCTTGTCACATTCTACATTTGTTTAGGTTTTTTTGGACTGGTAGCATGCATTGAAGAAGTGCCAGTGAGTCATGCTTCAAATCATAACCATCATGTTTATTGGAAAAATGTAAGCATTGAGTATATATACTCATTAAACTATGAAAACAAAGCAATCCATTCATATCTACATTGCATGGCATAACATTGCCACAAATATCTAAACAATTTTCTTCAGTGCATATATTTATGTATTTAGGGAAGAGGCTAGGAATTGATTAATTAAAATAGATATGGATCAATCGACAAGTCAAATTTGTACTAAAGGATGTGTATTTTATGGAAGCTATTAGCACTCTGTAAAAAAATTTCAACTGAATAGATAAACGACAGAGGTAACTATTTCAACCAGCTTTAGAGCTAAGGCACTAGCCTGCTCAACTCAGAGAGGGCTCTCTCATGTCACTTGATGTTTCTTTGGAAATTTGTGGCTAGATTTGGTTTTTTTGGGGGTTTTTAAATAAATTTGTTGGCAAGGAAGCGGAGGAACACTCGAGGCTATGGATTCAAAATTCTGAAAGTGAATGAAAACAATGCATCGACTGATAGAACTCTCTAGAGGATAAAGGATAAATGAGGCGATGAATCTGAGTTATTCTTAAATTTAAATAGAGTGTAGGAAGATAGAGAAAAAAAATAACTACATCAGAGCATTACTGAAATGAATTATAAATAAGTTAAGAAGACAATCACACAGTTTAAATTACTTAAGCCAAGAGCATCACAAGATGAATTCTGGGCCTTTAACTCTCCAATTTAAACAAAAGAAAATGTAAATGAAGTAACAAGTCACAAGAAATACATACGATGAAAGGAAACAAAGCTCATATCACCACCCGTTAGAATCTTTTCATAAAGACTTCAAAATCTTCTGCATTTATATTCAATTCAAATTCAGAAAAATTTACAAAATAGAGTCTAATGCAACCAAAATATGCTCTTGCACTTCTGCCAACATTAATTCATTCAAGTAACCCAGTACTTATATAACTTGATCAAAATAACTGAAACTGAAGCATTTCAACTTCCAAAACAGTTTCGACTGACAGTTTCGGTATCAATGATTGACAAAATAAAACGCTTCCAAAATTATGGGAAATTTCTCTATCTGTTCGATTTCCTTCACGCCATCTGTCTCGCTCTGGTCTTCTTTCAGATCTACAAATATGATGACATTTGGGGATCGCTAACTGAATCCAGCGATATTTCACTTTGTCTTACCCAGCTGCACGATTTCCTTCCATTGTGAATCAGAGGGGATTCTGTAATCCATCATCTCTTTAATCAAAATCTCCAAGTCAATGCATGTGGCATAGGACAAAGTCGGCATGCCAACTTTCACTATCTTGAACTTATTAAAAAATTCAAAGTCTATAGCCAGATATTCCACCAGACTTGGGCCTTTCAGACTTTCTTCTATAGCTTCAAATTTAGAATGGTCCATTCTGCATTGCATGATGAGAGTATTGTAATCCTCCTGATTGTATAATGAACCTCTTCCATTCCAAAACGAAGGGAGGTATTTGATAAACAATTGTTCAAATGCATCTTTAAATTCATGTATGTTGTGCTCCATTTGCATATCTTTGTTTTGGACTAATCTGAGCAAGTTATGTTTGGTGATGATTTTCCTAGCTGAAATGATCAATGCAGTCCTATCTTTTACCCCGATAGTTTGAAGATCGGCAGTTGGCACAAAATTTAGTAAGTCAATGGGATTTTGGGGAATAATAGCTTCTTGGCTAACACTTCATTAACAACAGCACACCTGCTCTGAGTTGTAGCAGCCACACTATCTTTATCATTTATAAAATTCAGATAAACCTTGAATTTAGCAGCTTCTGTAGTAATAACATCCCATATGATATGGTTGGCTCCCTGCAATAATTTGTTTCCCTTTAACCTGGTTTTCATCTTGCTCACTCTCTCTTGGAAATCTTGATTATCTCTGTGAATTTGAGCCATCTTCTCATCCTTCACCTTCATCTCTTGTTTCAACTTTTCTATAACCTTGTTGAGACTTTTCATCTCCCCTGTTTTGATGCTTACCTAGGACATAGTTTGGACCAACCCTTCAGTTCTATATATAGCCTTTGTATTAGTAGGTACAATGACAGCCATATCTGATGTTGTTCCTTGTGCTTGTGACCAATTCTCTTTCTCTTTTTCCAACTGCAGCACTTTAGCTTTGTGATTGAGTGCATGTTGTCTGAATATCTCTTTCTCTTGTTCCAAAGTAGTCAGTTTTGTTGTTTGTAGATGGTCTGTAGGTGACATCTTCAGCCTTTTCTTTAAATTTTGGATCATTTTATCCTTTTCATCCAGAGAATCTTTCACCCCTTGAGGACCTTCAGACTCTATCCTTTTGACCTATGTCAACTAGTGTAACACCATGTTTCCCCCAGTTTGTAAAAATAACTATACTGGCGAAGAACTATGGCAAACTAAAAAATGTGAATGTGTGATGTGAATGGACCTTGTGAAAAAGGTCGATGAATGTGAATAATATTATGAATATATATATATATATATATATATATATATATATATAT
>JZKD02S1592743.1:0-10160 GCA_000966675.3 Picea glauca
TGAACATCAGTCTTGTCCTTGTGCCTTGAACTTGTATGTTTGCAACACTTGTTCCTCCTTTGTAACGTAATATTCCTTAATTCTTTTTCCCAAAAATATTGAAAAAGACAAAAAAATGAAATATACCCCAAAAAGAGGAAGGGAAAAGTATTTTCTTTATTGGCATCATAATGAGTCGCCCTTGGATAAATCACATCTATCCATTTGTTCATCAGACTATGGGATGTAGTACGACCTTAGGAAGATTTTTCTTGCTATAGAGTTGTGCCTTCCACTGTTTGGTTATCCTTCCAAACATATGGAGAGTTTGCATTGCATCCTGCTTCATAGACTTATGATTAATTCCATGTTGCCTGAGTCTCATCATTTGTCAAGCTATTTCCCAAGGGAAGTTAGTCACCAAGCCTGATTCGTCCCTTCTGCAATATGTCTCTTATTCTCATACCCAGCCATCCTGAATGTCAAATCAAGTTCTTATTTGAAATCAATGAAGTCTTTAGTCTGATCATCAAGATTATCTAGTCCATGACCAACGAGCCATCAAAGACCTATGGGTAGTACAGTTGTACACTCATATTACACTCCTACCCAAGTTTTGAATATTTTGAAGTTGTTGCTCGAGCTCTGAAGATCTCATCTCCAACCATCAGGCTGTATCAGCTTCTAGAAGATGGATACTCTATATGTATATCTTTTCAATTTCGAGATGTAGCTCCATTGTGTATTGTTCGCGGCTACTCTTTATATAACATGGATCTATAGTGTATTTGATTGGTAGCCATGATTCTGTTTTATCCCAAGCATGGGTATTCCCACCTTGGTGAGACATTTTTTATTTTTCAGATGACACCTCTCGATTCTTGATCCTTGGGTTCAATCGTTCGGCATGTCAGTAAAGATTGGTAATGTATTTCGACCATTAGATTCTCTTCTAACCTCACACATTAGGGGGCATTTGTTATAACCCTAAATTACACCATACCTACTTACTTAGGATCAGGCCATCTCAGATCCCTTCTTTTCCAAAGCACTGTTGAACAACTCTTTAAAAATCCTCTTTTATAAGGGCCCACTCACCCTACTCCATTACTGAACGTGTGTACATGCTAGATGACCTAAAACAACCCATGTGGACCGACAAAAGCACAAAAAAAGGAAGGTTTTTGATAGAACACATAGCTCTGGGTGATTTAACTGAAACTCCTGGCCATGCATGGCTGAGGGTTCGTCCAAATACCTAGCTTCTTCTAGCCTATAAAAGAAGGGCTAGGGGTCCCATTTGGAGGAGGAAAAATATAGAAAAGAAACTCTGCCCATTTGCGTATTCCCATTGTCCCAACCCTTTAGCCTTTCCTTGTGCCAAAGGAGATACAAAGAAAAGAAGTTGGAGGACAGTTGAAGAGGAGCCCAGAATCAGGTTCGCGGAGTGGTGGTCGGTCTCAACTTTTGTAAGTTGACTCATTCAAAGTAATAAAGAAAGTTCTTTTCCCNTCAAATATACCCCAAAAAGAGGAAGGGAAAAGTATTTTCTTTATTGGCATCATAATGAGTCGCCCTTGGATAAAGCACATCTATCCATTTGTTCATCAGACTATGGGATGTAGTACGACCTTAGGAAGCTTTTTCTTGCTATAGAGTTGTGTCCTCCACTGCTTGGTTATCCTTCCAAACATATGGAGAGTTTGCATTGCATCCTGCTTCATAGACTTATGATTAATTCCATGTTTCCTGAGTCTCATCATTTGTCAAGCTATTTCCCAAGGGAAGTTAGTCACCAAGCCTGAGTCGTCCCTTCTGCAATATGTCTCTTATTCTCATACCCAGCCATCCTGAATGTCAAATCAAGTTCTTATTTTAAATCAATGAAGTTTTTAGTCTGATCATCAAGATTATCTAGTCCATGACCAATGAGCCATCAAAGACCTATGGGTAGTACATTCGTACACTCATATTACACTCCTACCCAAGTTTTGAAGATTTTGAAGTTGTTGCTCGAGCTCTGAAGATCTCATCTCCAACCATCAGGCTGTATCAGCTTCTAGAAGATGGATACTCTATATGTATATCTTTTCGATTTCGAGATGTAGCTCCATTGTGTATTGTCCGCGGCTACTCTTTATATAACATGGATCTATAGTGTATCTGATTGGTAGCCATGATTCTGTTTTATCCCAAGCATGGGTATGCCCACCTTGGTGAGACATTTTTTATTTTTCAGACGACACCTCTCGATTCTTGATCCTTGGGTTCAATCGTTCAGCATGTCAGTAAAGATTGGTAATGTATTTCGACCATTAGATTCTCTTCTAACCTCACACATTAGGGGGCATTTGTTATAACCCTAAATTACACCATACCTGCTTACTTAGGATCAGGCCATCTCAGATCCCTTCTTTTCCAAAGCACTATTGAACAACTCTTTAAAAATCCTCTTTTATAAGGGCCCACGCGCCCTACTCCATTACTAAACGTGTGTACATGCTAGATGACCTAAAACAACCCATGTGGACCGACAAAAGCACAAAAAAGGGAAGGTTTTTGATAGAACACATAGCTTTGGGTGAGTTAACTGAAACTCCTGGCCATGCATGGCTGAGGGTTCGTCCAAATACCTAGCTTCTTCTAGCCTATAAAAGAAGGGCTAGGGGTCCCATTTGGAGGAGGAAAAATATAGAAAAGAAACTCTGCACATTTGTGTATTCCCATTGTCCCAACCCTTTAGCCTTTCCTTGTGCCAAAGGAGATACAAAGAAAAGAAGTTGGAGGACAGTTGAAGAGGAGCCCAGAATTAGGTTCGCGGAGCGATGGCCAGTCTCAACTTTTGTAAGTTGACTCATTCAAAGTAGTAAAGAAAGTTCTTTTCCCGTCCCAATTCATGAGTTATTCATAGTTTGCTAAGTACATGTTTGAATTTCTAACCCATTAGTCTATAGGTAGTATGCATGTGTAGTTGTTTCTTGTCTTGTATGCAAGTCAGCGTTGGAAAGGAGAATTGTGAACAAGTAATCAAGTACGACAAGGGATCGACATTGAATGCCTGGAACGAGGTAGGTTGATCTAGCCATTGCATTTACTAAAAAGAAATGGGATCTAAATCTGGGGATGAAGGTAGAAAGTAAATTTTCTCTAGGTCATATTTGCATGCAAAGTCTAACCCTATTTGCTAGTCTGTAAGGAGATTTCCCTCACAACACTGTTGCATGATCATGTGAAAGGTGAATGCTACTGTATCTATGACTACTAGAGTTGCTGGATCAGAGAATATGAAGTGGAGGAATCTGAACCGATGCTGGTGAATCATGGAAAAGAGGAACTATGGAAGTGGAACTGTGGTGCTCTCATATGGTTGGAAAAATATTGCTGCAACTGCTAATGGAGTCATGGAAAAGTGTATAGTCGTCACCGGCGGTGAAACCTGATGGTACAATTCTAGTCATGCAAATGAATGTGTTGATGTCGAGCATGAAGAGAAGTCATTGGATTACCGAGCATTGATGAATGTCATTAACCAATGTGAGGAAACTCATCATTGATATCAATGAGTGCCAAGGTACCCGAGTACATCTTGCGAAATGTGAATAGATGTGATGATGTCAAGCCACTTGCAAGATCTGATGATAAAGGAACCATGATGTATTCCCATGATTTTCAGCGAAAGAACTTGCCATTAAGGCATACAAGCCTCTAGGTACTTAAATGGACTCTAGTGTATATCCTAGAGAAGTTGTTGAGGTTGATGGGGCAAGACTTGTTGAAAGATGGGCCTTAAGGAATCCCACATTAGTCAATGTGAGTTTGTAAAAATGATTGGTAGGACTATAGATGAAAAGGCCTCGGTAGAAACAGTGTGTATAAAAAAGAAAGTAGGGTAATGTAGTCATAAAAAAGGAAACTAAATGGTTTTATTTGCAAGGCAAAATGAATGGAAAAGAGGAAGGAGATGTATGCGACTCAGAAATATAGGCGCATGCAAGGTCATGAAGGATAAGGCGATGGAAAGTGGATTCCCGCATGGGTGACAAATAAGCTTGGAAGGAGAAATGTAAATGATTATCTCATAGCATAGTTGGTTTTATGAAAGATGGCGGTGTAGCGACAAACATCATGACATGTGCGATGAAAAGTTTAGCTCCTTCAATATTTTAATAAAGCATTCTTTTCTGAAGATTTTTTTGATTCTTGAGAATCACTTCGGCATGAGATTGGATCATCCTCATACCCGTAAAATCTTAGTACTAATCCTGCATGAAAATTATGAAAAGTTTGAAAAACATAATCATGGAGAAAGAAGTGCAAATGCGGCAAAAGAAGAGACGTTTTTACCTGTTGTTGTTGTGCGCTAGATTCTTCTCCCAATTTCTATAAAAGTGACTTCAAGAAAACAAATTAGTGTTTAAGTGTAAATGCATGTGTTGGCATTGTTTTCAGGAATTTGTTGAAAATTCCATTTGCGATTTGGTAGTTTTATAATTTTTATGTATTTTGTGATGTTTTGATTTTTCTAATTTTGATGTTATAGTTTGTTTTCAAATTTTTATAGTAATTTTTTTTAATGGTTTTATTATGTTTAATTGTTTTGTTTTGTTTTTACTATGCTTAATTATTAGGTTATACACAAACCAAATGATGAAACCAAAAACCAAATTATAAAATGCACCGATTTCAATCTCTTTTATTAATTTCAAGTTTCCTTTTCATCCAGGTTCTTGATTCAAGCTTGAATGCACATGATTTAGCTATCCTGACAAATGATAGAATAAAAAAACTATTCTCTTTCCTACTTAAATCCAAACTATACATGGTAGTGTCTCACTTTGGAAAATCAATGGCATTCATCCATATAAATACATATTCCTCCCAAAGCCAACTATTCAATGAATATGAAAAGAAGAATCTTGTTTGTGATTTGATAGCGATATTTCTTCACCACACATATGAGAAAAACATGCTACTATATTGATGGGCATAATTGAGGTGATCTGGACGTTTTTGTATATCTAGATTTTGAGATTTAAATGTGTAGAGAAATTTAGAATAGACCATGATTTTCATATCGATTAGTTACAATGTAAGCATAGCCTCTTNGTGGTCGGTCTCAACTTTTGTAAGTTGACTCATTCAAAGTAATAAAGAAAGTTCTTTTCCCGTCCCAATTCATGAGTTATTCATAGTTTGCTAAGTACATGTTTGAATTTCTAACTCATTAGTCTATAGGTAGTATGCATGTGTAGTTGTTTCTTGTCTTGTATGCAAGTCAGCGTTGGAAAGGAGAATTGCGAACAAGTAATCAAGTACGACAAGGGATCGACATTGAATGCCTGGAACGAGGTAGGTTGATCTAGCCATTGCATTTACTAAAAAGAAATGGGATCTAAATCTGGGGATGAAGGTAGAAAGTAAATTTTCTCTAGGTCATATCTGCATGCAAAGTCTAACCCTATTTGCTAGTCTGTAAGGAGATTTCCCTCACAACACTGTTGCATGATCATGTGAAAGGTGAATGCTACTGTAGCTATGACTGCTAGAGCTGCTGGATCAGAGAATATGAAGTGGAGGAATCTGAACCGTTGCTGGTGAATCATAGAAAAGAGGAACTATGGAAGTGGAACTGTGGTACTCTCATATGGTTGGAAAAATATTGCTGCAACTGCTAATGGAGTCATGGAAAAGTGTATAGTCGTCACCGGCGGTGAAACCTGATGGTACAATTCTAGTCATGTGAATGAATGTGTTGATGTCGAGCATGAAGAGAAGTCATTGGATTACCGACCATTGATGAATTTCATTAACCAATGTGAGGAAACTCATCATTGATATCAATGAGTGCCAAGGTACCTGAGTACATATTGCAAAATGTGAATAGATGTGATGATGTGGAGCCACTTGCAAGATCTGATGATAAAGGAACCATGATGTATTCCCATGATTTTCAGCGAAAGAACTTGCCATTAAGGCATGCAAGCCTCTAGGTACTTAAATGGACTCTAGTATATATCCTAGAGAAGGTGTTGAGGTTGATGGGGCAAGACTTGTTGAAATATGGGCCTTAAGGAATCCCACATTAGTCAATGTGAGTTTGTAAAAATGATTGGTAGGACTATAGATGAAAAGGCCTCGGTAGAAACAATGTGTATAAAAAATAAAGTAGGGTAATGTAGTCGTAAAAAAGGGAACTGAATGGTTTTATTTGCAAGGCAAAATGAATGGAAAAGAGGAAGGAGATGTATGCGACTCAGAAATATAGGCGCATGCAAGGTCATGAAGGATAAGGCGATGGAAAGTGGATTCCCGCATGGGTGACAAATAAGCTTGGAAGGAGAAATGTAAATGATTATCTCATAGCATAGTTGGTTTTATGAAAGATGGCGGTGTAGCGACAAACATCATGACATGTGCGATGAAAAGTTTAGCTCCTTCAATATTTTAATAAAGCATTCTTTTCTGAAGATTTTTTTGATTCTTGAGAATCACTTCGGCATGAGATTGGATCATCCTCATACCCGTAAAATCTTAGTACTAATCCTGCATGAAAATTATGAAAAGTTTGAAAAACATAATCATGGAGAAAGAAGTGCAAATGCGGCAAAAGAAGAGACGTTTTTACCTGTTGTTGTTGTGCGCTAGATTCTTCTCCCAATTTCTATAAAAGTGACTTCAAGAAAACAAATTAGTGTTTAAGTGTAAATGCATGTGTTGGCATTGTTTTCAGGAATTTGTTGAAAATTCCATTTGCGATTTGGTAGTTTTATAATTTTTATGTATTTTGTGATGTTTTGATTTTTCTAATTTTGATGTTATAGTTTGTTTTCAAATTTTTATAGTAATTTTTTTTAATGGTTTTATTATGTTTAATTGTTTTGTTTTGTTTTTACTATGCTTAATTATTAGGTTATACACAAACCAAATGATGAAACCAAAAACCAAATTATAAAATGCACCGATTTCAATCTCTTTTATTAATTTCAAGTTTCCTTTTCATCCAGGTTCTTGATTCAAGCTTGAATGCACATGATTTAGCTATCCTGACAAATGATAGAATAAAAAAACTATTCTCTTTCCTACTTAAATCCAAACTATACATGGTAGTGTCTCACTTTGGAAAATCAATGGCATTCATCCATATAAATACATATTCCTCCCAAAGCCAACTATTCAATGAATATGAAAAGAAGAATCTTGTTTGTGATTTGATAGCGATATTTCTTCACCACACATATGAGAAAAACATGCTACTATATTGATGGGCATAATTGAGGTGATCTGGACGTTTTTGTATATCTAGATTTTGAGATTTAAATGTGTAGAGAAATTTAGAATAGACCATGATTTTCATATCGATTAGTTACAATGTAAGCATAGCCTCTTATGTTCGAATTCATGGCAAGATCTTCCACGCATAATTTTTAGTCCTTTAACTTCAGACAAGTGCCTTATTGCATGGAGGGAAGGCTGTGTTCAGTAACCGTAAGACAATTAGTTCAAGAGCTACACCCCCAAGTCTTGGGTGGGAACAACTGGACGGATAGACTCTCCAGAACTTATGAGACATGGTGGGTAAAACATGGATTTAAGAGGTATCATAGCACCCTTTTCTCCCTTTGGGATGGCACGTCACAACTTTTCATTCCCCCATCCAACTGGTGCAATTGAAATTTTGGAATCAAGGAGTAATTTGCGGCTTTGAATGGGATGGTAGAAAGAGGTCGATGGATGTGATTTCATGGGATTGGGATCCCAAATATATCTCCCTGAAGTCAATTAGATTTTAATTACTTAAGTTATTACTACAGATCCAACAGAAAAGATCTTAGAGTGATTACTGATGAGAATAAGAAGGGGGTATTTACCAAAAAGAGGCAAAATGGAGCTCAGAACGATCGAAGCAGGCTAGAGTTTGAAAAAAAATTGATGCATTATACTATGGCCTTGCGTTTTGTGGATTCAGTGTAGGATTGTAAGGTTTTGAGATGCTTGGGGAAGGCTTTCATCAGGAAATGAACAATGGAAAATGGTAAGAAACCAAGTGGAAAATATGGCGGCAAGGATGATTGTAAGAAGGATGTTGTGGTTGCAACAAGCACAGGCTTTGTTGTCTTCACTGGAATAGATTTGACCATTACAGTCACAGGAGTAGATGTGACTGTCTGCGAATCAGAATTCAGAACCGAAATCTCGAGATTGCAGCGTCTGTGCAACTTTAACACTAATTATTGCTATCTTTTTTTCTCATAAACCTGTACTAGCCAAGGATAATGAGCTTGACCACCAGGTACATTCAATGAAGTTAAAAAAAAAAAAATTACATTTGTGGCTAGCTCCACAATAAAGTCTTCAGTTCCAACTGTTGCCTTTGCCCTGGACAAAGTGCAAACACCATTGGGTTGTTCCTTTTTGGTTATTTCCTCACCTTTCCACCTACATATCAACAAATCCGAGGTTGAGCTCCCGAGTCTTCTAGGTTATGTGTACTTATCGTTGTAGGGTAGCTATAATGTCTGCCAGATTTGATATTTTGAATGTTGATAACATGAGGAGATGAACACACTGCCACCACAACTGTAGTTGCTGTAATAGTTGAATTGAATTGTCTATGGAAATGCTTTGGCTCAAGGATGATATCCGAACCAGGAGAGAAACGTTGAATTTCTAGGATTTTGTTTGATTGATATATAAGCATTGTATAGTTAGGCAATCATGGATTCAAACAAGGGATCGGGTGGAATTTAGTTGTTGTTGGCTGCAGAGAAAGAGGCACAAAACATTGGTTTTTTTTTTTTAATTCCTATTAAAAAAAGAATCCTAATTTAACTTGAAGCATTTTTTTTTTTTTTATTATTCTTAAAATTTTAAAGAGAAATAAAAAAACAATTCAAATTCACATTAAATTAAAGAAAATAAATTCATGAGCAAATGGAGATAAATTCTTTGTGAATTAAAGATGAAATCGATTAGGTATGTTTGCAAACAGTGATTTATTCATTCCTGAAAAATTTAAATATATATGACACTTTCTGATCCTTGCGATCACACGAAGCGTGGAGGAGAGCATACTTATTGAAAGAAAAAAACTAGAACTGATATGTTTTTCCTTTGAACCTACCTACTCTAATTCTAATTGGAAGTTAGAAATTGATTAAGTGTAGTAAACAATCCAATGTAACCATAAACGCAACAGTAATAATAATATGTTCATTGTTAATTTCGCAAACGATAATAAAAAATAGACATAAACGTGCGAAATTGACGGTTGAAATTGTAAATTAACAAAATAAAAAGAAAAATTGAATGGATCTAACCTAGTACTTGCTTGAAACCATCGTTTGATAATAATTTCGTAGGCATAGTTTTCACTCCTAAAATCATGTCGCAACTCCTCGTTATCCTCCTTGATCTCCTGCTTGTATAACTATTTTTCATCAGATGTGCAGAGTTCTTCATATGTTGATTCATCGTTTGTTGTTGGAGGAGTAATTAAGCCCTTGACTACTGTCAATATATCCTCTTTGTGAGAAGAGGAGATCCCAACTTTTGCAAGGATCTGAGTGAGTTGTTCCAAGCTTACACTCATAGTTAAACCATATCGAAAAAGGAGACTGATTAATCATCAAAGATTTAAAACTAAGAAATTAAAACTATTTGTAAAAATAAAACATGCCAAACTTGAAATCCTTACTTTACTGAGACCCTGTTGTCATCAGGTTATCTGTTCACACAATTAGCTCATTGAAAAATCATTTTAATGAAAATCAAACCAAATACTAGAAAAAATGAAAATGAAAAACTAGTACGAAACAAGTGCGAAATGAGTACAAAACCAAAGATGAACAAAATCAAAAGAAAACTAGTATGAAAGCAAAAACTAATTCACAATCCAAACTTTACACTAAACTTTACACTTGCATGAAATAAAATCAATTGCACAAAACTAAAAAATAAAATCTAACTCTAACCCTTTTAACACCTCCCCGGCAATGGCGCCAAAATTGTCGAGTAAAATTAATGCTTATAAATGTGACAATAAATTATCAATCTGGGAGGTTCATAAACTTACAAGGTGTAAGCATGGGAAATGCAGGGCAAGAGTATACTAGCCTATGGTAATGCTTGAAAGAAACCATTAAACTATTGTCGTTGAATGAGTAACTAATCTAAATTAAGCA